>CM051267.1:11028052-11040552 GCA_027921565.1 Artemia sinica | reverse complement strand
ATTTCTCTGGAAAACATCTAGCAAATCTTCATCCGCTTTTCGGAGCGTCCATGCTTCAGAGCCATATTTGACCACTGTCATCACTGTAGCTTCTAATATTCTAATCTTGGTTTGCAGACTTATCTTCCTATTCTTCCAGACTTTTTTTAACTGTGAAAAAACACCCTGAGCCTTGGCTATTCTATATTTAACATCTTCACTGCTCCCACCATCTTTACTAATAATACTACCAAGGTAAGTGAAGCTGCCCACCTGATCAATCTTTTCATTACCCAACGTCACCTTTTCATCTTCACTTATTCCTAGACTTAGTGACTTAGTCTTCCTAACATTAATTTTCAAACCAATTCTAGCACCCTGAACTCGCAAAACCTCTAAAACTTCATTCATTTTGCTCACACTTTCATCTAGGATGCTTAAATCATCAGCATAATCCAAGTCCAGGAGACTTTTTTCTCCCCATTTGATTCCGTGGTCTCCCATTGCCTTTCCTGTGCTCCTTAAAACAAAGTCAATCAAAATAATCCATACAAAGGGAGATAGAACACAACCCTGCTTAACTCCTGATTTAATACAAAACCAGCAGCTAACCTCATTGCCTACCTTAACCGCAGCAGTGTTATTCTCGTACATAGCACTAATCACTTTAATGTATTTGTCTGGCATACCATACAATGATAAAACTCTCCTATCAACAGAATCGAACGCTTGCTCATAATCTATAAAACTGAGGACCAAAGGTGTTTGAAAACTCAGGCACTTCTCAATTATTAGCCTAAGAGTGAAAATTTGGTCGACACATCATCTACCTTTTCTAAAACCGCACTGCTCTTCTCTTAAAACTTTGTCTACAGCATCTCTCAGTCTAAAAAGTATCATATTACTAAGTAATTTACTACCTACAGAGACCAGACTAATGCCTCGATAATTACCACACCCACTTTTATCACCTTTCTTATAAAGTGGCTTAATTAAGGTTTTCCTAAAATCGTTAGGTACTTCCCCTTTTTCGAAAATCATATTCATAATCTTCAGTAACTTATTTCTAACCTCAGAGCCACCATATTTAAGAAACTCATTTACCACCCTATCAGCACCTGGAGCCTTATTATTCTTTAATCCTTTTAGTACTGTTGCTAATTCCTCCTCACAAAACAAATCTTCCTTCACATCCAAGGTATCAAAAACTTTTTCGTCTTCCTCTATATTTTTTCCTGCAACTCTATCTCGGTTTAGCAAATTCTCAAAATGTTCGGCCCATCTCTCTTTAGTTTTTTCCTTATCGCTAATTGTGACCCCATTCCTATCTTTAACTGGGCCAAGTCCGGATTGACTACTACCCCTCAATTTGTTAACGTGCCAGTACAATATTTTACTATTATGCCGTCTAGCTGCATCTTCCAGATCCTCGGCAATTTTATCCATGGCCTCCACTTCACACCTCCTTAGTTCATATTTTAATGCTTTCTCCACTTTCTTTACATTTCTTTTGTTTTCATACGATCTATCACTCAGATAATTCTTGTACAAGTCCTTTGTCCTTTCTATTAAACATAAAGCTTTTTCACTAATATTCTTAGCTGCAGTTCTAGCTTTCGTCCCTAATACGCCTTCAGCAACTTCACAAATTATTTTTCTAAAATCATTCCAACCATCTTCCACATTATCAAATTTTAAACTCTCAAGTTTAGTATTCAACTGTTCCTGGAAAGTTTCTCTCAAATTCTCATCCTGGAGTCTACCAACATCATAACTTCCCGGGAGGTGGTTACCCTTCCGATATTTCAGCTTTAGATTAACCCTTGACACTACTAGATGGTGAGCTTTACTTTTAACATCAATAACAGCACTCCTATATACCCTAGTATCTTGTATTGATCCTGCCAGTCTTCGGTTTACTATAACATAATCAATAAGGTTTGCTGTCTTACCGTCACGTGAATACCATGTCAACTTATGAGCCATTTTATGACCAAACACCGTATTGGTTATAACTAGATTGTTATACCTACAAAATTGCAAAAGTCTGTATCCATTACTGTTTTCTTTTCCTACACCAAATTTACCTAGGCTGGGATACCATCTATCCCTATTTCTACCAACCTGGGCGTTAAAATCTCCCAGTAATAACATCATATTTCTACCTGGGACCCTGTCTATTTGCTCCTGTAACTGTAAGTAAAATTTATCTGAGTCACTAGTATCTCCGTCAGTCGGTTCTACAGGGGCATATACTACTATAACTGATACCCTGAACTTTCTAGTCATAAAATGAGCAATTAGTATTCTATTATTAATACCTTTCCAGCCTAAACAAGACTTAGCAGCTTCCTTATTCATCATGAGCCCTACTCCCTGTCTATGTACCCCATCCTTCCTGCCTGAGTAAACAAATTCTATATCACCTAATTTCATGCTTCCTACCCCTGGGATATGAGTTTTTGAAATTCCTAATAAATCCAGTTCGAATCGTCTGGATTCGTCAGTCAAAATGTCGATACGATGGTCATTTTTTAATGTCGTAACATTCCAAGTTCCAATTTTCATGTTCTTTAAATCATTGAAATTATTTTCGCCTCAGGAAAAGCAATGATCCCGGATACCAGTGCAGGACGGGGATCACATATCTTCTCAAGTCTACTCCGAAGTGCTTAAGCCGGCTTAGAACCGGACAGCAAGAAGTCCCTGGGACCTCCAGTATGAATGAAGGCTTTGTGCAATCCTGGGCCCATCTTGGTCACAACATGGTTTTCAGCACTTGGCGATGCTCTTCTATCAACAAGAGTCGAAATCCTGCACAGACAGTCTCAAGCCTATTACCTCCGACTCATTATATATTCATGCCTACAAATATTATGCTACTACGGGGAGGCAACCCATAATAGATAAATTAGCTAGGAAGAGGTTTTTCAGCCCAAAGACGCCCATCAAAACATACTAAGCCCAGAAAAATTGTCCATTAGTCAGAATCCCGTGCGAATGCTGTGTCGTTTACTAGGCTATAATTTCCTCGAGGATTATGATTATGATTTTTGAAAAAGGGGAAGTACCTAACGATTTTAGGAAAACCTTAATTAAGCCACTTTATAAAAAAGGTGATAAAAGTGAGTGTGGTAATTATCGAGGCATTAGTCTGGTCTCTGTAGGTAGTAAATTACTTAGTAATATGATACTTTTTAGACTGAGAGATGCCGTAGACAAAGTTATAAGAGAAGAACAGTGCGGTTTTAGAAAAGGTAGAGGATGTGTCGACCAAATTTTCATTCTTAGGCTAATAATTGAGAAGTGACTGAGTTGTCAAACACCTTTGGTCCTCAGTTTTATAGATTATAAGTGAGCAATCGATTTTGTTGATAGAAGAGCTTTAGTACAGGTTTTATCCTTGTATGGTATACCAGACAAATACATTAAAGCGATTAGTGCTATGTACGAGAATAACACTGCTGCGGTTAAGGTAGGAAATTAGGTTAGCAGCTGGTTTTGTATTAAATCAGGAAGCAGGGTTGTGTTCTACTGTCTTTATTGTTCCCGCTCAATTTTCGAAACTGGTCTTACAGATCTTGGTAACGCCACTGCTTGTATCTCGTCAATAGCAAACCCGGTATGAGACACCGTCAATAGCAAACCCGTCAATAGCAAACCCGGTATTGACAGAAACATAATTAGTCTTCGACACCTGGGTTCTTTTTTGTTAATCCAGTTTAACGCAGGAGGAAAAAACAAAAGTAAAAGCACGTTAGATTCTATGAAGAACAAATTAGATGAGCAGGTTAGGATATGTAAAAGAAAATATAACCACTGCTGAACTAAAAATTGTATTTTTTTTGCATATGAAATTAATCTTGATTGGGTCACTTTGGGAAAAAAAGAGCGTGGGAGGGGGCCAAGTTGCCCTCCAATTTTTTGGTCACTTAAAAAAAGCACTAGAACTTTTAATTTCCGTTCAAATGAGCCCTCTTACGATATTCTAGGACTACTGGATCGATACGATCACCCCTGGAAAAAAAACAACAAATAACACGCATCCATGATCTTTCTTCTGACAAAAAATACAAAATTCCACATTTTTGCAGATAGGAGCTTGAAACCTCTATAGCAGGGTTCTCTGATACACTGAATCTGATGGTGTGATTTTCATTAGAGTTCTACGACTTTTAGGGGTTGTTTCCCCCTTTTTTCTAAAATAAGTCAAATTTTCTCAGACGCGTAACTTTTGATATATATTTGAAATCAGCATAAAAATCTGATTCTTCTGATGCATCTATTGGTATCAAAATTCTGTTTTTTAGAGTTTCGGTTACTATTGAGCCGGGTCGCTCCCTACTTACAGTTCGTTACCACGAACTGTCTGACAGTGGGTAAAGTTCATAACTTCCAGCCCTTCCCCCGGGAACTGTGGGGGATTAAGTCATCCTAAAAGACATATTTATTAGATTTTCGACTATGCTAAACAAAATTGCTATCTCAAAATTTTGATCGGGTGACTTTGGGAAAAGAATGAGCGTGGGAGGGGGCCAACTTGCCCTCCAATTTTTTGGTCACTTAAAAAGGGCACTAGAACCTTCAATTTCCGTTCAAATGAGCCCTCTTACGATATTCTAGGACTACTGGATCGATACGATCACCCCTGGGGAAATAAAAAAAAAGAAAAAAAAAACAAATAAACACTCATCCATGATCTTTCTTCTGACAAAAATACAAAATTCCGCATTTTTGCAGATAGGAGCTTGAAACTTCCGCAATAGGGTTTTCTGATACGCTGAATCCGATGGTGTGATTTTCATTAAAGTTCTATGACTTTTTGGGGGTTTTCCCCTCTTTTTTCGAAAATAAGACAAATTTTCTCAGGCGCGTAACTTTTGATGAATATAACTAAACTTAATACAACTTATATATTTGAAATCAGCATAAAAATTTGATTCTATTGATGTATCTATGGGCATCAAAATTCCGGTTTTTAGAGTTTTGGTTACTATTGAGCCGGGTCGCTCCTTACTTACAGTTCGTTACCACGAACTGTTTGATATCAAAAGAATCAGCTTATTATGCTGATTACAAATATAAAGTTTTATTAAGTTTTGTGTTACCTACCAAAGGCTACAAGCCTGAGAAAAATTGCCTGATTTTCGAAAAAAGAGGGAAAATACCCCCTAAAAGTCAAAGAATCCTATTGAAAATCACACCACCAGATTCAGCGTATTAGAGGATCCTACTGTAAAGGTTTCAAGCAGGGTGCTACCACTTCGAATAACCGTCATAAGCATCAAAAGTCATAACATCCAAAAGGAAAATCCGTCAGAACCACCAACCGTCACAACATCCAAAAAAATTTATAAGTTTATATAAGAGCAATAAGTATATAATAGTTTAGAAACAAATTTCGGCTATATATTTGCACATCAGGGGGTGTGGGGTAAAGCATAGTATATAACCTAGCCTAACCTAGGTACCTTTTCCCCCTTAAACCCCCAAAAAGTATAGTTTTAAATTTTGGATGTTGTGACGGTTGGTGGTTCTGACGGATTATTTTGTCGATGTTATGATGGATTTTGTGGATGTTATGGCGTTGGATGTCCTGACGGTTGGATGTTATTACGCCTTTCCGTTTCAAACTCCTGTCTGAAAAAATGTGGAATTTCGTATTTTTTACCAGAAGAATGATCACAGATGCCTGTTGTTTTTTTTTTCCCAGGGGTGATCGTATCGACCCAGTGATTCTAGCATGTCGGGAGAGAGGTCACTCGAACAGAAATTAAAAGTTCTAGTGCCCTGTTTAAGTTACCAAGAAGATTGGAGAGCAACTAGACCCCTCCCACGCCCCTTTTTTCTAAAACCGGCGATTCAATATTTGAGAGCGCCATTTTGTTCAGCATAGTTGAAAGGCCCAATAAATATCCTTTGCAGTTAACATAACCCCCGCAGCCCCTGGGGAAAGGTCTTTAAGTTAAAAATTTTTCCCATTGTTTACGTATAGTATTTGTTACTGGGTAGTATGCATACAGTTTTAGGATGGGGGAGGGGAGAATTTTCTGCTGGGATAACTTTCCAAGGGTAGAATTTTCCATGTGGAAGGAAGTTCGGGGGGGGGGTGATTTTTAAAGGGGAAATTTTATCATGGGGGACTTTCCCGTAATTCATGTACGAAATTATTTTTATATGTCTTGTTTTAGCTTTACCGACTCAATTTTACCCATGGAGATGTTGAGGGTAATTGTCCTGGTTAAATTTTCACCGGGATTTAATTGTCTATAGGATATTTTCGTGGGGAGGGGATTTTTCCGTGTAGATTTAGCCAAATTTTCTGGCATTATTTAAAAAATGATCAGAAATTAAGTAAAAAAATAAATATTCATTTATTTATTTGTTTATGCATGTATGTATTTGTAAATTTTTCCCCCACCACGGCTCCATATTTCTGTTTTAAAATTGGCACCCTGGGATATTTTGCCTGAAAAAAAAACCATCTAGATGGGTCAAAAGTTTGGGAAATTTTTTAAGAGCCCTTCAAAAAAGAATTCATATGAGTAACGTCATATCTATGAACATATTTTAAAAGCACAAATACGTCATTTCCGCGTCAGGAGCTGTTCTTTCATTTTTAGTATCTATGGCGCATGTAAAAATACACAAAAACATGGCTAAGTATAAAATATCAAATGTAATGATTCTATTTACAAAAGATATTTCCAGCAGTTTGATAATATCTCAAGGACATAAACATAAATTAACTATTGCTCAAAATGAACAAACTAGAGCATCAAATGAGACAAGATCAAGAGGACGACCTTAAAAAACGTAAATCAGCAATCGGTGAAAATGAACATTCTAGACCATCAAATGTGACATGACTAATCCAAGCAGCTAAGGCAGAGGGTATTGAAAAAAAATATCTGATGTATTGATAAAGAAAATGAATAAAAAAAAATATGTAGTTAGAATACTGGCGAAAAAGACAATTATGAGTCGGAAACGAAATTGAAGAAAAAAGAAATAAGCGTTAATAGTTAAACGGCAGCGAAAATTACAACGACTCAAAAACGAAACTGAAATATAAAGAAATGCGTGGTTAAAAGATAAGCAGCAGTGGAAATTGCAACGAGTCAAAAACGAAAGTGATGCGGTCACTGAAAAAAAATTCTAAAGTAATGATGAACGAAATTGAAGAACAAAGACATATGCGGTTAGAAGATAAGCGGCAGCGAGACTTACAGCGAAGGAAAAAAGTGAAGTACAAAAAATGCGGTTATAAGACACACTACAATGGAAATCAGGACGAATCAAAAATTAAAGTGAAGAACAAAGAAATATGTGGCTAAAAGATATGTAACAGTGGAGATATTGGAAGAAATATTGCGAGACACAAAAAACTATGCCAAAGGTTACATGAAAATGTCCAGGATAATGTAAATCAGCCTGCTGCTTCACTGGAGCAACAGCCTTGGATACGAGACAAGTGACAATGAAAATCGATATATATAAAAGCCTGTCTATCACATCACAAATAAATAATTGTGAAACACATGCAAAAAGTCAAGGATGATGTAAATCAACCTCCTGCTTCACTGTAGCAACAGCATCGGATATGAGACAAGTGACGATGAAAATGGTGGAAAGAAAAAGATGGAATATCGAGTGGCTTTCCACTCTCTGAAATCATGTACACCAGGCAGTGCTTACCAAGCGTTGTGGGAGTGTGCAAAGAACGGCGGACCTGTGAGAGCTATACCAAGAGTGTTGGAACTATGCCAAGTACGGTGGATATGAGACAAGCCTGGTAAAAGGACGCGACTTTGATCATCACAGCAAGCTGGGAATGTACATTACACACTTACTAATTAAAACTAAAGAGCCGTAATAATCACATCACTGTCACATCACATCAAAAATACAAGTACATCAAAATGCATCACATAAAATACATCAAACACAAAGATTCATTTATTCCAAATCAGACCAAAATATTTCTTCAAAACCGCTGTTTTCATAAGCTGAATGACTGGTGGATTCTTCGTTGTCTCCCGATCCCTTCTGTGTATTTTTCTTGTTGTCCACGTCAACCAGACTTGACCTTCTTTTCTTCCCTCTTTTGGTTTCTTGAGACGAGCTTGGCTCTCTGGTGTTCATATCCTCTGAGACCATAGGCTCTCTGATTTCCATATTCCTTACCAACCTCGAGTCTAAAATTTCAGGTAGTAAAGGATTCATTCCAGAAAGCTTCAAGCTTTGGAAATACTTTCGCCCAGTATTCTTTTGACCGGTGAACTGTAATTATTTCCCAGTCATCAATGGAGTTAAAAACTATTAAGTGGCATATCTTTCTATCTAGTATCTCGAGTTGGCCTTGTATCTGGGAAAAATACCTATGATTTTTTTTTTAACTGAAGACCTTCACTGGATAATTCAATAAAAAATCCTTTGACTAGATTTTTGGACTGAGCAGCATCAAAAATGGTTTTGAATTCTGGTATATTATGTACAGTTTTTATCTCTATAGGTGTACCATCAGACAGCAATCCATCTACAGATGCACCAATATATTGATGCTGTGGATGCACACTAAGTCCTATTTCATCTCCCTTTATGACATTTAAGTTGAATTTCTTTTCATACGCTTCTAGAGCAACTACTTCTAAATCCAAACCCTTTTTCATAAGGGCAGAGCAGAATCTAGGTCCCAAATTTCGAATTTGCTTAACAATTGGGGCAACTCTAGTGCTATTTTTTCTAGTTGCAATTCTATGAAAATAACTGCTCGTTATTCTCCTAGATCTCTCTTCAACCCAGTTCTCATTTTTTGATTGCCCCTTGGTATTATAAAACAAACGGCTAATACTGGCACTATCCAGTTTTAAATGTTGCTTAGTATATTTTTGTCTGGCTGAGCTTATTTCATCAGAAGTCATATCTGGCTTATTGCAGTTTGGTCCATAGTCCCGATCGCCAAAGTTGTTATTTCTGTTTTTTAACTTAGCAAAATGTTTTCCTCCAAGAGAACTATAATAACTGGTCAAATTACGTTTAGATCTTAAGCGATGTTCTGCTGTTTTTTTGCAATACTTTTTCGTCAAGCAAGAAGGACTGGACCTAAAAATATTTTTCCAAGCTAATTGATGCCATTTCGGACCTGAATTATAAGCAAGGCTGGCTCCATTTACTCTTGCTTGGTATGAACCTCCCTTAGACCGGCTTATTTGCTTTCCCCCGATGAACTTTGCAACAAATGACATGTAGCTTTCAGCTAAGTTTGTAGTTGCGTCATTTCGGAGCTGCTCTGATTTTCGACACACAACCTCTACCCCTGTCATAACATCCTCAAACACGTGCATGGGCAGAGTATTCCACCGACTTTCTATTTTGTCATTAATGAATTTAGGGCAACCGGAATCGCATTTTGTGTGGTTTCCAAAAGCATGGTACGGACCTCTTTTTAACAGGTTCTTCAATTCTTCCGCTGTTCCATTATTTTCGGAATTTATTTTGATCGAACCCCTTAAATTTTTGGTCAATTGCTGGATAATTCCTCTGGGAAGAAATTTGGTGTACAAACCTTTTTTATTTTTGCACAAGTTATATAGATGTGTTGTATAGTTCTTTGTGACGTGATTGGCACATTCATCTTTCCGTATGTTTGAACCGTAAGAGACACACTGTTTTAGCTTATAAAAAACACTTGAATCACCGTCACCAATAAACTCTAAAAACTGTAATCCATGCATCTCTTCACTGGAACGAAAGCCTTCAACTAGAATGTCTGTGTTTCCATGCTCTTCGAATTTCCGTTATAGTTCAGAAGGCAGAAATGGTCTTTAGGACTTACTTTAGAGTTTGCAGAAGAAAAACACATATAACAGTATTTATTTTTTATGCCAACATATAACAGTTTTTTCGTAAATGCATCTATGATAACTGCAACACATCCTTTGGCTGAATAATCATGCCCTTTGCTACGCTTATTCCACCATCCATCACATACCACTTTTGTCCAGTATGAGTCCTCTTTATACCTATCTTCATGAATGGCTAATTGTAAGGCCTCTCGTCCATTTTCTCGCCAAATTTCCGACAAACTATTCATCCAAGCACTACCCAGCTGTCTTTCAATATGGGAATAAACTATTTGCGACATTGGCTTCACTCCAAGCACTCCGAAGAGTTCACAGTGTAGAATATCCACCTCCAGTGCCCATGGCTCCCCAAACGGCCTTCAAATTCAAGCAACCTTTTAAAATTGAGTCTTTTTTTGAGAAAGTAACCTGTTTACTTTCTGTAGTAAAGCTTGAAAGATATTCTTTTACACTTGTTACTGGACATTCTGGTTCATTTTTAATCCTCTTTTCCCAGTTACACTTTTTACATTTAACTTTCAGTTCAGTTTGCAGGCCTTTCTTTTCTAATTGTTTTATTATCAAATTTTCATATGATAGTCTACAACTAATCTTGTGTGTGAATACAGAAGCTACTTCACTGAGGAAATGTCTTAGATTTACAATGCAATTTCCATCTGAAATTCCAGATAAGTCAATATCGGTAAATGTTGCTGACCCATCAATACCACAAGAACCTCCACCGCTTCCTAATTTCAGATGAGGTTGAAAAATCATCTTTTTGTTCTCCAAGCTGTACCTTCCTAAAAATAAAAAATGAAACATAAAAAGGAATGCTGGTTGATAAACCCATCATTCACAACATATATACACATAAGGGAAGTAATTATTGATGTACTGGAAACACTACTACTACTAACAACTCACCGCAGCACTAAGTCACCTGAGGCCAACACAGCTACACACGCTCCCAATCCATCTTATTCTATTCAAAGCCCCCTTTTTACACCCTCCTTGGAAGTTCCCATTTCCCTTGAATCTTTCTTTATGACATCATTCCACTCCAACCACAGACGACCTGCTTTCCGTTTAGCCCTAGGTGGTTGGCCAAAAAGAAAAAATCTTCAGCAGTCTGTCATCTCTCATCCGCAGAACGTGCCCTAGCCAACTCAAACTTTCTCTCATTATAGTCTTAGAAAGGGGGATTGGACCACACTGGGACAAATCCGGATTGACTACTCCCTCTTAATTTATTAACATGTCAATACAACATTTTATTATCATGCCGTCTAGCTGCATCTTCCAGATCCTCGGCAATTTTATCCAAGGTCTCCACTTCACACCTCCTGAGTTCATATTTTATGCTTTCTCCACTTTCATTACATTTCTTATTTTCATATGATCCATTGGAAGTGCTCTGTTTTATACAGCTCATAAGGATAGACATAACTTTACAAATCTCAGGAATAGCTCAGGGATAGATTTTTGTTTGTTCCCTTTAGAAACTACTATAAAAAAAAGCCGAAGTAAAGCTTATTGCATATCATTATATACCAGAACTCCAGTGTCAAGGCCCTGGGATGTCTTCTTCATAGCTTCACAAGTCTGATAGCTGGAAACCAGGTGCTAGAAAGGCCCCCTACTCCCCCCCCCTCGCCCAAAAAACAAAGCTAAAAAACTTTCAAGCAAGTTTGCTTCCCCTATTGGATATCCTGGAGGCAAGTAGTTAATCTTCCTCCAAATCATAAAACATCCTTTCACCTGAAACAAAAATTTTTATTGTTTGTGTAGAGCTGGTAAGATTTTTCTGCATTCTCCTCCATAAAATTACATTGTACGTGCCTGGGAAGCCTAATGTGAATTTGTCTCCTAACCATTGTACATATAAAAAAAAGTTTTTTTCCATAAATTTTAGATTGAAGGGGATGTAAACCCAGAACCCATCGGAAGCAATTTTAAAAGCTTCTGGACTGGATGGAATGAACATAGTATATGTAATATTTACTTACCGGTATTTTAAATTCAGCCACCTTCTGTTTATATTTTTCTTCCTCATGGCTCAAAGGTCTTTTTGACAGTTTCTATCCGAAAGTCATAATGATATACAGAGTCCAATCAAAATTGCGGGCTTTCTTCCTGACGAAATAACGCTACCAAGCGGGAAACAGTGGGAAAATAAAGTAAAAATCGAGCAATTGTTTTATTTGTATTTTTTTGCTTTTGTATTTAATTCAGTTTGTGATAGACATCAGACACTTTCTGTAATCATTGTAGATTATAAAATCTGCATACTGTCCAAAATTCTAGCCTTTGGAGCAGATTTCATGCCTTATAGCAAGAAAATAATGAAAACTAAAAATAATTTTTGCACCAAAAAAAAAAAAAAAATTAATAATTCTGTAACCAACATTTTTTTTTAAATACCAGTAGAATCAACTGCAAAAATATCTACTTACATTTCCCATCTACTAAATTTTTATTCAACAAACTAAAATAACTTGTTTTCTTTTATTCGACAAAAGATAACAAATATATAGAAAAAGTGAAACCAACATTATTTTACTTTCTAACTCGGGAGTCGTCAAAAAAAAAATCAGCGCAAAATCACTTATATCGCAACAGTTATTCCCGATTTCCTAGCATAGGGAAAATAGCATTAGCCACTAATAAAGACGA
>CM051267.1:10828052-11023052 GCA_027921565.1 Artemia sinica | reverse complement strand
AGTATTCAAAAATTTTGGCCTAAAAATGCAGTATCTTATTAACACCTCCCTTGAGAATATCCTCAGATCACCCCACCCCTAAGATCTGGAATTGCAAGCACCTATACTTACAGACTGCTATCTCAAAGCCATTTAATAACAAAATTAAAATAAAAATACCAATAAATTGGCAGATCTCTCTTAGGAGTAGTTTCACATTCATCGTGTCGTCGTATCTGGCTGTGTCTTTGGGTTGACTGCTCAGGCACTGTTCTAATGTGTCTAATACGATGACCAGTGACTCGTAATAGTTTTTCTCGTAGTCTATTCCGTGTGGTCTCTATAAATTGATAAAATTAAAAATAATCTGGATGCTAACATTCATATAAATACAATTTACCATCTAAAATAAATAAAAAATATTGCAGTGGTTACATGCACATCTGAAATATGAAAATTTTGAAAGAAACAAGATTTATTGTAGGCCTTTGAGCAAGGTCGTATCCAGTGGGGTTAGGGGGTTTGAACCCTCCCCTCCCCACATAAGTCTTTGTCTGACTCGCAAAAACGTAAAAAAATGGACGTACACAAACTTTTTATGTTTTTTTTAGGTTTTTTGGTGTAAGCCCCCCCCACGCCAAAAAAAAATCCTTGTGCAAAATACCCCACGAAAAAAATCCTGGATACGGCCCTGCCTTTGTGGTATTTCAGGCTGCTTTGGGTAGAACAATCTGAGGGAATATCTAAAATTTTCATATGCCCTTAGCCATATCGCCCTTTAGTAAAAATACTACACAAAAATTATTGCCAAAAAGAATGACAAATGGCAAAATTTGTTGATCAAATGTTGAAATTCTACCTAAAATTTCGCAAATGTGTATTGAGTCGAAAACTGTGGCATTTAGGTGGAGGCAGTGCAACTACCAAATGTAGTAATTTACTTTATTTGTAAGCTTGACTTTATTATTCATTTGTTTCTGTTCACTTTGGGTTAATAAAAGAAAAAAAAATCCATGTTGCACTTAACAAGCAAGAAAGGGCTTCTAATGTTAAGCTTACTGTCTAATGTGAAGCTTTCTAATGTGAAACTTACGTCACTGCTTCTAATGTGAAGTGATATTCTTTGATGTTCAAAATGGGGGTTGTAATTCTTCCATATGACGTCTTTGGCTATGGTAATTCCAATGGTGCAGTTTTCATTTCGATTCGATTTTCGTAATAAACTTTAACCCATAAGATTAGCCAAAATAAGTTACCATTCCTGAATCAGATTCAAATGACAATTCTCCCTCACTTGGAAACTTTTTCTCAAATAGAGTTTATAAATTTTCGGTTACTATGGATAGAATTCCTTCGTAACTAGGTTGCATCTGAAGCTGCAACAATGATTGAAGTATTTGTAAGCTTTGGGTCATATTTAGGTCATATACGTACATTTTCGTCATGAGGTGCTCAATATGTGCACCTTCAAACAGTAACTTTGCGTATCCTCACAATGGAAAAAGGGTGTATATATGGAAAAAGTCAACTAAATTGATTACTGTAATGGGACCTTAATTTAAAACGATGACTCTATAAAAATCATAGCAATCTTAAGGCTACTTAAGGAAGCACAAAGACCCTTTTGTACATAACTGCTAAAGTCACAAATGTGTCTGGACAAAGACTGTATATCTGAAATAAGTCTACTATATAGATTACTCAAATGAGACCTTAGCTTAAAACGAAGGCTCTAGACAAATCGTAGCACTCTTAAGGCTTCTTAAGATTACTTAAGGAGGCTTAAAGACCCCTTTGTACATAACTGCTAAAGTCACAAATGTATCTGGACAAAGACTGTATATCTGAAATAAGTCTACTATATAGATTACTGTAATGAGACCTTAGCTTAAAACAAAGGCTCTAGACAAATCGTAGCACTCTTAAGGCTTCTTAAGATTACTTAAGGAGGCTTAAAGACCCCTTTGTACATAACTGCTAAAGTCACAAATGTATCTGGACAAAGACTGTATATCTGAAATAAGTCTACTATATAGATTACTCAAATGAGACCTTAGCTTAAAACGAAGGCTCTAGACAAATCATAGCACTCTTAAGGCTTCTTAAGATTACTTAAGGAGGCTTAAAGACCCCTTTGTACATAACTGCTAAAGTCACAAATGTATCAGGACAAAGACTGTAAATCTGAAATAAGTCTACTATATAGATTACTCAAATGAGACCTTAGCTTAAAACGAAGGCTCTAGACAAATCATAGCACTCTTAAGGCTTCTTAAGATTACTTAAGGAGGCTTAAAGACCCCTTTGTACATAACTGCTAAAGTCACAAATGTATCTGGACAAAGACTGTATATCTGAAATAAGTCTACTATATAGATTACTGTAATGAGACCTTAGCTTAAAACGAAGGCTCTAGACAAATCGTAGCACTCTTAAGGCTTCTTAAGATTACTTAAGGAGGCTTAAAGACCCCTTTGTACATACCCGCTAAAGACGCAAATGCATCTGAACAAAGACTTATCTGAAATAAGTCTCCTATATAGGTTACTTTAATGGAACCGTAACTTAAAACAAAGGCTATAAAAAAAACTGTAGTAATTTTAATATTACTTATTTATGCTAAAAAAAAAAAAAACTTTTTATTTGTCAGCTCCAGAAACAAATGTAAAAATTTGTTTCTGGGGACCCGACATTTCGAACATTTGGAAAAAGCAAAAAAATAGGTGAATTTGATGGATAGGAAAGAATCAGAAAAATCTAATCACGTGATTTCAGGTCGAGAGGACAGGGATCCAAACGCCTCCCCTTGCGTCCATTCCTCTTTGGATCCATTTCTGTGTCAATTGTTCCATATTTCCTAATACTATTGTACCTTTTTTTGCAAAACGAAGAACGTGATTTTACGATTTGTCTGTAGATTTTTGCCGACAGGCGAACCAACGAGGCCAAGCATCTATCTTAGTTTCGGGGTAGTCTATCTTTGCGTAGTTGTCACTTAAGCTACATTTTTAATAATCAGTCGAAAAAAGACTTGCTAATTCTAGCCAACCAAACTATCAAGGTGTTGACGAGGAAGGGAGGCTAGAGCGTATGGAGAGAGACGATAACAAGACCGCTCTTATGCTTTGAATCTACAATTAGCCTATATATTTTTTCAATTGTGTATTATATCATTATAATACCTCAAATGGTATTTTTTTTACCCATTCTGATCTCGCATAGGGTGGAAATATGGTACTAAGTGATGGAATTTGTCAATTCTGATTTCTTTTTCGGTCTCCCTAGACTTGAATTAATAGAAATCGACCTTTCAATCCAGAAAATATTCCAGAAATTTGAATACGAGATGTCCCCCTCTCCCTTTTTCCTGAAAAAAGAGTATTTCTGCACAGCCAGTTTTGTCCGATTTTGGATGTGTTTATTAAACGAATTTTACAGATCTTTTTGGTGCCAAAAAAGCTTCTATTGCTCAAATGCCGAGGTTTGGCCGTTTTTTAGTAGTTTACTAGACGATATACAAATTAAAAAGTGAACTAAAGGTTGAAAATCATTCCAACCTTCCTTTTGATTTTTTTTTTTTTTGTGTATGATTGTAAAATAATAGTCAACTATTTTTTTTGAGGCATAAAATCAACGGCATCATTTTTCCTAATTTTTTTATTTGCTATTGATCCCAAACATGAAAAATCTTAAGGAAAATCCAAACAAGGTAAATATTAAAATTGTGGAGAATACATACAAGCAGTCACCCCCATAGCCTCAAATATATTGAAATTGAATGCGTGACGTATGGGACAAAAACTGAATTTTGCTTCAATCTAGCAGCATGTCCCAAGCGACACTAAAAACGGTGGAGAGAAATTAATTTTATTACCAATATTATTCAAAAAGGATTTGAATTCAACTGCTTTAATTCATGCGTTTAAAAGCGGGCGTTGTCAGCTAAAAAGGTCAGAACTAACAGTTTCAAAGAAAAACAAACTATACAAGCAAGCTTTTCAATTTAAATGCCAACACATTAATTCCGTTTCGGAGTATCCGTAGAGACTTAATAGAAATCTTATGCCTCTGGGTATACCATCCGGGAATACGGAATATACCCCGCCTCAAACTTAGTTGCCAAAATATGACAGGAGAGCACTTGAATACGAACCCTCACGAGGAGGGTGGTACCGTAATTAAAACTTCTCAAGATTAAACAAAAGGACCCCCTGAAGAAAACTTTACCGAGTTATAGAAAAAATTGACCTTCTGGCCCATCGCAAATCACCCCAAGGAAACCATGGGAGACAATGCCTTAAGAATCGGCATTTTTTTTTTTTCAAATATTATCCACTTTCTTACGGCATTCTTGTATAAAGACTACTCTGCTAAAATAGCAACAATAACAAGGCAATTTTTACTTCATTCTTTTCAGAACGAATTCTTTTTTCACTGATTTTATATGTTGGCTTCCACTTTATTGAATACCTCCCCTAAATGACCATATAGGCTAAACACCGTGTTCATTTATTTTGTTGAATTTGTTTTCAAATTAGTACGACGAGCCAACTGTTGATGAGAGAAAAGTACAAGGACAAATCTTTGCTCAAGATTAGGTTTTTGAATTCAATTATTTTCAGTTGGTAAGCGATCGCATTTAACAAAATTAAAATTCCCCATAATCTAATTTATATCTACGATCTCGGCTTAAAATCTGAGCCATCCTAGCCGAGTTCTTAGCGCTTAAGACTTGAAGTCCTGGGGACCAGGCAAGGCCGTATCCAAGGGGGTTACCCGGTTTGAACCTCCCCCCCACCCCGACATTTTTGACCGACTCAAAAATAAGTCGAAAATTAGTAAAACCTAGGTAAAAATCAGTAAAATTAGTCGAAAACTGAGTCAAAAATTAGTAACCCCCCCCCCCAAAAAAAAAAGTCAAAAATTAGTAAAACCCCCCCTGAACAAAAATCCTGGATACGGCCCTAGGACCAGGGTTTGAGTCCTGGTGTCGCTGGTTATTAGGTTTGGAATGGGGGCCAATAGAGTAACACTGCCAGCAAGAGTAGATCTAAATGGCTACCTAGGGAAATCTGGAGAAAACATAGGATTCGTCAGATGAATTGCCCCTAACCACGCATTGCAGACCATTGATCAGAATGCGAAAAAGTTTAAGTGAAGAAGAATCTCGGCATTAAACGCTGCTCACTTACAGTTTCAGCCAAAAGTGGAGCATATGCTTAATAGAAAGTTTAATTTGTATCAACTAGTTTAAAAACTTTTCTTATATTAAAAACGTTGTTTTTAACGGACTATTACCCCTTTTCTCAATAACTTTCTAAATCTGTGTTGCAGGTTGGACGTGTATGTTAGCATTTTTCTTGTAATTTGCCATGCGAAAAATGAAGCATAGCCTTTCAGTAAACTTCAGAATAACAAATCGCTAGTCCAAGCCAATTCCCTAAAAAAGGGTGAGAACTCATCCCAACTTTGAACTTGGGATGAATGGTGCCACTCCTTGGGATTTTGGAATAATCTGTACATGAAAAATTGCCTCAAAAAGTGTATTTAAGGTTTGAGTATATTAAAGTATTTTAAAACTATATTAAATTTTTATATATTTTGAAATTTCATATACAAAATATATTTGTATACATTTATTACATTAAGTTAAAATTATACTAAAGTATACCAAAAGTATGTTAAAGTATACAGTGCATTAAGGTATAAAGTATATTAAAGTATATAATAACATTATATTAAAGTTCGATCGCAACGTTGAGCTAGGGATGAGGGGTGTGTTAGGGTCATTGGCCCTGATTACCAGACAAATGTCTTTTCTTTTAGCTTATTTTACTAAATTAAATTATTCCCAATTTGGAACTACACCCTAGGGGAGACCAGTAGTGGCACTGGGGGCGCTGTACCACATACACTGGCACCACCTGACACTACAGGGTGCAACTCCTTTGGATCTTGGAAAAAAAAAATCTATATATTAAACATTGCCTCAAAAAGTACATTAAAGTTCCAAGGAGATCAAAATATGAACATTCCCACCCCACCCCCCTGGACCTCCCTTAGGTCTATTCGTACTTGAAAACCGTCCTTTTCTAAGATTTTTCGTTTGATTATTTCAGAATTATAAAGTTTTTACGGCAGTGCCACATTCTCAGCAGTATACTAATTAGCTAGATTTGGCAACGCTTTTTGTACTCAATAATTCAAACATCAACAGTCAATTGATTCCCAAGGACAGCTATACCTTAAGATGTTTGGTGCCATACGTATTAGGCTTGTTTTGTACTGATTTTCAACCCACGTTTCTTTTCTTTTTTATTTGGCACCCACCACTAATAAAAACTGCATAATTGCATAGGGAGATCTTTTTAATTAGAAACTAAATTCTCATTTTTTCTCAATTTTTAAGATCAAGTTTTCACTGCCCTTGGTACTTTAAGTACATATTTACATATTTAATATCTTAAGATTTTTTTTTCCAAGCTTAAGATTTTCATAAGTGAATCTTGGGATACTGTAAAGTATCAGTGGTAGCCCTGCTACCAATGGCATTTATTGTGAGGAGACAAGCCACCCCTGGGTTTTTTTCCTCCTCCACCCCAAATTTCAAAAAGCACCCTTTTGGGGGGTGTTTTAACACAAAAAGAAAACGATAAATTTACCCCCCCCCCCTAAATATGCGTGAATTGACGCCGTTGCTTGCTACCGTAGCACTAACACTAATTTCTCCCATCCACAATTTTTACATAGATATATACTGTGTTGAGAATAGACAGCCAACGTTGTGAAGGATAACGAAGCTTCATATGATAAAATAAAAATAAGAGGAGAAACAACCTATTCAAATGTTGATTAGATTAAGTATAAGACTGGGAAATAGATATCTCAACATCTCTTTAGTCTAACTTTATTTACAACAACAATTCTGCAAAAAGAAGAACAAAAAAACATTGCCCCACCCTCCCTAGATTCTGGAAGATATTTTTGTATCTTCATCAAAAAATAATTTTATAAAGTTAGAAGACCAATAATTATTGAATGGATATATCTTTATACAATAAAGATTAATTCCTTCCTTTTACTAGAAACGAGCGATATTAAAAGTCTAAAACCAGTCATAGGCTATATATGGTTGCAATGCATTCTTATTTATTTGTATGTTTTTATTATTATTATTTTTATACAATCTTTTTTTAACATAAAACTCAATATCTATTTTTCTACAGTCCTCTATCATAAAAAGAAAAGAACAAGCTAAGAAAGAACAAAAAAAAAATTTGAACACAATATATCTTTGGAGAAAATTGTAAGTGTAGGAAAATTAGTCGAAAAAAGAGTCAGAAAAAAGAAAAAAGTAAGGGAAAGGAAAAAGTACAAAATAGCAAAAAGCATAAGAGTAACAGTATTAAAAAGTTAATGATCACGAACCAAAAACGATATTAACAAAAGGGAAAAATGGAAACTCACCATCAACGACAGTTCATTTACTCTTTGAAGAATCTTTGTCAGGCCAGCTATTACAAGTGAAAATCGGAATCTACTGATGTGAATCAGACACGCTTTATTCTGTTCCACGGTTACCCTCGTGTGGCTGGTCTGGGATCCAGTTCGGCATGGAAGCTGAAAATTTAAAGCAGCCTTTTGAATTGCTAAAACAGCCTAAGTCTTTGTTTACACATGCTACAAATTTAATGTCAAAATCAAACAAGAAGAAGAGAACTTCCTTTGATCGCAAGATTGCTATATTGAATTTACTGTGTATGACGATAATACTGAGTCAATTATACCGAGTTCTTCCAGAACTGTTCACTACCAGTACAGTAAGCTATTAATTAAACAAATAAATTTAACCCGTTTAAAAGGTATTTATACATTTAAAAGGAATCCAAACTAAAATGCCCATTCATAACCCATTTCGATACAGACAGAGATGGTCAAGACTTCGACATGGTTTGGGATCCAGTTAGACATTGCAGTCTCGAGACATTGCAAATTCGAGACATAAGTGCTGAACTTTATCTCATTGGTTTTTAACGAGAAGCAAGAACCACTGGCACCAGTGGGTTCATCATATGTCCCTATAACAACTGACAAGCATATCCAACGATACCCCTACGGTAAAGAGGGGACTATACGGGTAAGATTCCTTCCAATTTTCTACTAAATTCCATCAATTCTGCTGCTACTCAGCATCTGCTTGCTTCCTGCATTTTGCTTGCTTTCTGCATTCTGTTGTGCTTTGCTCATATTGCTTCTTTGAAATGTCTACCAGGAGCCAATCTAATGCTGCTGCTGCTACTTCTAGGCCTGCTAACTCAAGTAATCCTGCTGTTTCTACGCCTGAGATTCAGACAGATATTCCTAATTTGAAGAAGATGGCCAAGTCCATTGAAGAAAATGTCTTTAAATCCCTGCTTACTAGGCTACTGTTACAAAAAGTATTCAGTCACAAGTTCAATCCCTTGGTCTGCCTATGAAAGGTGACAAAGTTGACCTTAATTTGGCAGTAAAAGACCTGATGTCAAACTCCATCCAAGAAGACGTTAAACAGATGGACAGTTCACAGCTTCTTTCTGGCAAAATTGCAGATATTGAAAAAAAGCTTGCTGATCATGTTGGTGCTCAAACTGATCAACTTAAGCAGCAAGAATTAAGAAATCAACTCATTGTTTTTGGATTATCTGAGGATACATTTGATAACCATGAGCCTAAATTTTGTCACTTTGCCAAGGTAAGTTTCCTGGCATTAGTCTTTTGAACAGTGAAATCGTGATTGTGAAACGTATTGGAAAACGAGTTGGTAACAAAAATCGACCAGTTATTACTGAGTTCTGCAACATGAGAGTACGACTCTTGCTTCTCAAAAATAAAAAGGACCTGAAAGGATCTGGTGTGGTCATTAATGAGCCTTTGAGTAAACCTAGGCTTATCTTACTTTTGCAAGCTAAAACCCATTGTGGCAGGAATAATGTATGGGCTGTGAATGGTGATATTTTCGTCAAAAGTCGAAGAAGGGTACTCAAAATCTCCTCCATTGGTGAAACTGAAACCCTCCCTTCCTGCTTTGCAAGAATCTTTTGCAGGTATTGTTTCAGATTGACTAGTGCTGCTTAACATAACTCTTCTCTTTACAACCAAAATTTCATCTGCTTGGTTATTTTTTTGCCCAGTCTTGTTTTTTTTTTCTTTGGCTTGTGCTTTTTCCCTTGTCATCAAAATTATTACATGCAGTTCATTGGTTTTTTAACTTATTTCCCATGCTGTATTCTTCCTGTCCACACTAATTTAGCTTTATCTGTTTTACCACTTTTTATAATGTTGGATAATGAAAATGGATGATTCTTCAGATTTTTTTTCTTTTCTAACTAAACTTTCTCTTCTTGATTCAGTGTTCACCTTTTGTTTCTAGTGATGATAGTGAAAATGATCCTCTGTTAAAATTTCTTCATCAGTCTGATTGTTGTTACCATTCGTATCAACATTATTTTGAAAAAGTGCTGCCTTCAATGTCTTCTGCTAAAAACTTTAATGTGTTTACTTTGAATGTGCAAGGTTTAAGGTGCAAATAGGATTATGTTCTGCAATATATTGGTGGTGTTAATTGCCCTTATGATGTAGTAGGTCTTACAGAGACCTGGCTGTGTTCAAGTGATGATATGTCTGTGTATGACACACCAGGTTTTACTGCATACCACTCAACTAGATCTCTAACTAAGTGTTCCGGTGGTATATCCCTTTTTGTCAGAAGTAATCTTAATGTTGTGAGACGTTCAGATCATGAGCAGATTTTTGATCCGGTTCTAAATAATAGAAGTGTGTATGCTTTGGTTGTTGACCTGTCATGTGATACAGTAAATTGTGATAGTATCTATTTATTTTATAAGCCTCCGCCTTTCCCAATAGTGAAATTTTCTGAATTAATTGATGAACTTTGCTCAGTTGATAAGCTTGCTTCAAGAAATGTTTTTATGCTTGGAGACTTTAACTGCAATTTATTGAAAATTAGGTGTGATGATGAGTCTGACCATTTTTTTTACCTATTTCTTCCTCTGGCCTTCTTCCTTGCATTTTCTTCTTACTCGTGTTGATTCAGTCAGATCTTCTGCAACACTGATTGAAAACATTTCTGTTTCAAATATCAAATTTTGAATCGATCACAGTTTATGCGTTATGATAGGAAATATTCTGATCTAGCCTAGGTTTCCAAAGGGGTACCCCAAGGTTCAGTTTTGGGACCACTCCTTTTTCTTATTTATATTAATGACCTTCCTCCATCTCCCGACCTTGATTCCCACACTGTTTTGTTTGCAGACAATATCAATTTTTTGTGGTTGCTAATGATCTGCCCTCTGCTGTTGCTAGGGCTCAGCTCCTGCTCAACCATGTGCGTGATTGGTGTGAGCAGAACGGGATGCTGTTGAACAGCTCAAAGAGTAGAATCATTCATTTTCTAACCTCATACCACATGTCTGAACCTTCCACAACAATCTTCGTTTTTTATGGTACTAATATAATTCCCCAGTGCTCTTGTGTTAAGCTTCTTGGTGTGTGCGTTGATTGTTTTCTTTCTTTCAAAACTCATATTTCCTATACACGTTCTATAATTTTTCGTCAACTGTCTATGCTTCATTGTGCCAATCAATTTCGTCCTCCCAATGTAATGCTTTCTCTTTACTATGCATTTGTCCTTCCTTATCTTTCTTATTGCTGCACTGTATGGGGCAATACTAACTATTCTTCCCTTCGGCAACTCCGAACAACTCAGAATAGAGCAGTGAAGGCAACTTTTCGCCTTCCCCAACTCTATCCTACAACTGATCTTTACAGTGATACAGATCTAGATGCCTTAGGTGCGGTCACCAAGAAGCAGAATCTAAACCCAGCTCATCGAGCCTTCAATTTCTCGCTTCCACTGAACATCATATCCTACTTCAATCGAGCATCAACACGTAGGTGCCATACTTTGCTTTGGAGTTATGTTCACCCATTTCAGCTGCTTAAAAGGGTATCCTCAGCAGCTCAGAGGTCACCAATTTATAGAACAATTGCTTTTTGGAACTCTATTCCCAGTGAACTTTCTCTTATTAAAGACTCTTCTTCCCTTTGCAGAAAAATATTCTCTACGCCATGAAGTATTTTTGTTTTCTTTATTTGTTTATTCATTTTGCTTTATCTATTTTTTCCGCTTTACTTTATGTAGTTTTTTTCTTTTTCTTCTCTTGTTATGTTGGACCAGATTAGAACCCCGTTTTCAATATTATTATTAATGGTTTGGAATTTAAGCAAAATACAGGACATTTCAGTTTGGAGAATATTAAGTCAAAGGTTATTGTGTAGCAGTTGTTTATTGTTTTTTTTTTGTTGTTGTTGTTGATTCTTCTTCGAGATATTGTTGCATTTTTTCTTCCTTTATTTGTTTTGTGTGAATCTTGTGATTGATAGGAGGTCCTCCACAAGCTATGCTTCTTGGGACCTCTAGCACCTTAGTGCATTTATGTAATTATTGTAGTATTTAATAAATTGAATTGAAAATATCAACATAGTATTTTTAATTGTGTGCTTCAAATATAGACCAATAATGTCCTTATTTTAAGTATATTATATGGACAATAACAAAAGTTTAGAGAGGGTAGCATAATTCAAAAAGTCAAACATTAAAGTAACCAACATAGTTTTGAAACAATCATAACTACTATGATCTCTCTTTGAATACAACGCTTAACTTGGAAATGTATTTGTTTATCCAGCAGAAGTTATTCACTATAATTAGATAAAAGTTATATGTTGTTTCTGAGCTTCGAAATAAATGCTTTACAATACCAGAGGTTCCATTTTAACAGTAAAAATGATAACGAAATATACGCATAGCCTAATTCGTGAAATCATTTAAAAACGAATAAAAAACAGGAAACAGCTATTCCATAGAATCAAATAAATGCTTGCCCTCCAATCATTTTTGACTCTTAAAAAAAGCACTAGAAGTTTTAATTTCCAATCGAATTAGCTCCCTTAAAGTTTCAAGGATGCAACTGGCTATTATATAGCAGCGTTGCCCATGATATTGCTTATATGCCTCTTTGAAAACCTGCATACATATAGTTTTTTTTGTTTAATTGAAACTCCCCCTAAACAGTCCCTAAAACTTTCACCTTAGTGCCCATGGCGTCATTAGTTACAGTAACCATAGTGGTATTATCAATAGTATAAACACAGTGCCTTCTGATTGGTTCAAAACCGCCACAACTTACTCTTAAAGGTCTAACTAAATAATGTAAGCTGTCCTTGAGATATTGCTTTGTCCCCCTTTTGAAAATTTACATGCTCATAGTTAGTTTTGATTTAGTTCAACATCTGCCTAAATATTCCTTGAAAGTTCATCTTAATACCCTTAGCTCGCGTAGTAGCAACAGTTGTATTAGCATTAGTAGTACTATGCGTATATCACCTTTGGTTTCTTCAACATCCTCTTCAACACGCTGAAAGTTTCAACTTAATTCCACCAATCGTTCCTGAAGCATTGATGATACGTCCTCTTGATCACCTGTGTAGGCATAGTGTGTTCCGATTTAATTCAAACTGGTTTCAATATTCCCAAAGTTTTTCGCCTTAATACCCTTTGCTTTAGTAGCAGTAGTAGTAGTACCAGCAGTAACAGTAGCAGCAATAGTAGTCACAGCAGAATTAATAGCAGTAGCCTTAGCATTAGTGGCAGTAGTAGTAGTAGAAGTAGTAATAATAGCAGCAGTAGTATGAGTAGAAGCAATAGCTGAAGTAGTGCCAGAAGTATGAGTAGAAGAAGTAGTGCCAACCCTGCTCATATTAATTTTGCTCGCTTTGAGTCTGACTCACTTATTTATTGCAATTTCTTATTTGTGGTAGTTTTATGCTTGGAAGATTATTTGACTTTATTTCTGTTCATTTTGATTTAATGAAGCTCTTTACTTTTCTTTGAAAAATTTTTGTGGATATTTTTTTTTTACTAATAGAAACATTAAAGACCTGAGGTTCATTGACAGAGTAACTTTTGAACATATTATGCCCATAAAAGCAATTCTTAGGTCCATACACATCTTGAGACTGACTACAAAAATTCATTAAAATGATTTTCACCAAATAATGCAGGCACAAGATTTTTCCTGAGAACCAGCATTATGTTACTGCATTTCCATAGTGATAGCAATCACTATCTAAAGCTAATGGTTTTTTTCCAGGGGTGATAGTACTGAATGAATGGTCCTAGAAGATCGGGAGAGGGCTCCTTTGAACGGAAAGCAGAGGTTCTAGTGTTTTTTTTTAAGCGACCAAAAAGATTGGAGGGATAACTAGCCTCCTCCCACGCACCTTTTCCCTCAAAGATATCCAATCAAAAAATTTTAGATAGCCACTTGATTCGACATAGTTGAAACGTCCAATAACTGAGCCTTTGGGAAAGAAATTACTCCTCAGAGTCCCTGCGGAACAGGCTGTAAGTTGCTCAATCTGGCCGTTGTTCAAACATAACATTTTTTATTGGGGAATATACCGAAATTTTCCAGCGAAATTTTTCCATCTACCAGCACAGAGGTGGAAAAGACAAGCCAGGTCATCATCAGCCTCGCCATAAAATTTCTTTGGGGTGGCAAATACTGCTGGAAACTTAGTTTTCAGCAATTTTCAATGGTAATATTTTTCTTTTTCTATTTATATGAAGTACTTCAATGTATTAAAAAAAAAAATATGTAATGTATTTATCAATAAGAAAGTCCTATTGTGGAGGTTGTGATGGCTTCAGTTATTTAGAAGATCAAAAGTCTCAGAGAATTGCCATCTATACAATAAAAAACGGGATTTTTACACCAACAGAGATATCAAAAGAATTAGCTGATTATACTAATTCCCAATATAGTAGTTTCATTCAGTTTAGTCTTGCCTATCAAAAGCTACATGCCTGAGAAAATTTGTCTGATTTTTGGAGAAAGGGGGCCCTTGAAGTCATATAATATTAATTAAAATCACATCATCAGATTCAAGGTATCAAAGAATCGCACTCTAGATGTTTCCAGCTCATATCTGCAAAAATGTGGAATTTTGTAATTTTTACCAGAAGAAAAATCATGGATGCATGTTTGTTTTTTTTTTGTTTTTTTTTTTTACAGGGGTGATCATATCAAGCCAGTGAGCCTAGAACGTTGGCATAAGGGTTATTCAAATGGAAATGAAAAGTTCTTGTGCCTTTTTTAAGTAACCAAAAAAATTGGAGGGAAACAAGGCCCCCTCCCATGTCACTTTTTTCCCAAAATCGTCTGATCAAAATTTTGATATAGCTTTTTTCTTCAGCATAGTTGAAAGGCCCAATAACTATGTCTTTGGAGATAAAAATGACCCCCTACAGCCCCTGGGGAAGGTTTTAAAGTTATAAAAATCGCCCTTTCAACATGTTAAGGGTAATTGTCCGGGGTAAATTTTCGCCAGGACCAAATTGTCCAGAGGATATTTCTACTGGGAGGGGGATTTTTCCGTGGAGGTGGAGCCATGTATCCTGGCGTTATTTAAAGAACGATCAGAAATAAAAAAAACAAGATTTTTGAACTGAAAGTAAGGAGCAACATTAAAACTTAAAACGAACAGAAATCATTACGCATATGAAGGGGGTTCCCCCTCTTCAACATCTCGATCTTTGCGCTAAAATTTAAATTTTGTCCCAATTCTTTAAAACTCATTCCTGAAAAACAAGGGTCGTTTAATTAGAACAATAGGCCTAAGTAACTTTTTTTAAAGTGCCGAAAAACTGTAGCTTGAAGGGCGAGGTTTTGAGGAGGGGGAACCCCCCTCATATATGTAATAATTTCTGTTCGTTGTAAGTTTGAATATTTCTCGTTACTTTCAGTTGAAAAAACTTGTTTTATTTTCTTTATTTAATGAAGCTTAGAGACAAACAATTTTATAAAGACAATGGAGAAAGTATGTCAAATAAGTAAAATTATTTAAAAATGAAAAAAGTAAGTAGCTACAAAAAAACACACAAAACAATAGCCTACTTACAAAAACTAGGATATAAACTCCCAGCATTAAGTTCTGTTGAGCAATGATGAAGCGTTGGGTGGATATTTTTTAACAATATAAACAGTTTTGAACTTGGTTATCAAATGCCAAAATATTTAATGCCTTTAGACTCAGGGTTTATAAAAAGTAACGCATTATCAAAGTAGATTGTTCAAAGTGAAACATTAAAACTCAGATTAAGAAAATCAAATAAAAATTTTTAATTCAATATTTTTAATTAAATTTTGAATGCCAAAAGCCAGTATTTGACACCTTTATACTTCATAACTGTAAAAAATTGAATCTTTTTCAAAGTGACAAATAGATAAATACAATCACTCCTAGAAAAAAAATTGATAATAAAACACAAAAAACATATCTGTTCAGGGGGAAAATACAGAAATTCTTAGCAATCCGTTCAGGGGAAATATTTCTGATTATAGAGGCTTCATATATCAGCTCATTATATTTCCCTTATTATGGGTCAGAATCTATTGGCAAGAAGCCAACAACCGGGCAACACACATTTTTCCATCGTTTTTCCCTACTCTTCTCTCTTTCCTTTGGTTTCCTTGTAATTACTTTATAGTTCCAAATTTCCAGGGGGCATGCCCCCTGTCCCCCTTGCTGGCACCCAGGAGGCTGCTCCTGCCTCAACCCTCACTCTTTGCGCTAAAGCTTGACTTTTTGTGACAAATCTTTAAGAAAGACTACTCAAACATAAGTGAGGTTGAATTTAAATGAAAGTTATTTTTAAGAAATTTAAGACTTTGGCATAAATAGCAAGGGCTGAAGAAGGGGAAGCCCCCCCCCCTCCCTGTATATGGAAGAATTTCTGTTCATTGTAAGTTTTAAATTTTCTCCTTACTCTTGTTGCAAAAAGGAATTTTGTGACAACTTTTTTTTTTTTAATCAGTATCTACAGCTAATTCTGTTCAATGGGAACTAACTTATTCTAAAGTCGTTCTCCTAACTTTTCAACCTGTGGTAAGTTGGACAAAATCACTTTATAAAACTTCCATTTTTATCCTCATTTTTAAGCTAATTGTCCTTTTTTCAACTTTTTCTGACAAAATTAAAGTCAAACCCAGCAAATTCCTTTCCCACAACTGACGTAGAGCCTCATTTTCTAGATTTTGTAGAATCATAGCACTTTTCTCGAGTATATATACAAACTATAGGGGTAATCCCTGAAAACCCCTTGCTTGAAGCAATCAATCAGTACAATCAATCAATCAATTTATTCAACCAATAAATTCACAACAAAAAAAAACTTCAACATAGACTCCCCTGTAAAGTACAACAGATATATCAAAGCTGAAAAGCAAGTAAAATTAAGAAGTTGCAAAGACTAACAACATATCATCATTGTTGATTGAGCCACAAAGATCGTAATTAAAAAAAAAAAAGGTACATTGACAACAACCTTAATATTAACTTATATCACTTTCTTCCTCCTGCTATCTTTATTTCAAATCTATACTCCCAAACTCCCAAATATACTCCCAAACTCCAAGTTTAGTCCAACATCCATCAACAGACAAGACAGAAAATTACACAGACTCCATTAGTGCAATTAGGATACAAAACATAAATTCAAGCACTTTATTCAAATAAAATAAGAGAAAAATATTATTAATTAATACTAACAATGACAATTGTATCTTCAAATTCTCTGGAAAAAATGCATCTTTTGTAGAATTATGGAATTTTTACATTTGTCTTTTTCATTAACCAGCTTTTTCTTTGTAAAGAATGAAAATACATAGTGAGAATAAAAGCAAAATGAAATAAGCTGACTGAATTAGAGGACCAATGTTTCTATTTTCGAGGTCTGAAAAAAAACAGCATGAGCTTAGCAAAACTTTTGGGACAGATGAGCTTGTTTCCTAGCCTAAATCACCCAAAGAAGGAAATAACAAATATTTCTATGCTACTTCATAAACTTCTTTTTTCTCAGCATTTTTATAGACTCCTTGGAAAAAACAAAACCATTAAAAGACTTAAATCTCAAGCACCCTAAATGGGGTGGTGAATGCAGCCCACAAGCATCAAGGTCACTTTGAAAATAGAACTTTTAAGTACTGCTGTTTTGGACCAGTTTGTTTGCAAACTATATTAGAAATTGCACCCAAAGGGCCAAATTCGAACCAGAAGGATCATGATATAGTCTTTGATTTGATTAAAATGATTGTATGACGCTACTGTAATGAACAGACATTTGCCACTGTCATAAGCTTATTGATAAGAAAAGTGGTATTTCATGCCATTAGTCAAATTATCACTGACAGCAAACAAGAAACACTTTTTGTGGATAAAAACCAGAATTTTACAATCATTTTGTTTCAGGTTTGGCACTTCTTGTATAGTTTCTACTACCCACCATACAGGCACATTGATAGTCCAGAAGTGTGTTGGTCCAAAATATTGATACTTGGGTGCAGGGGCGTCATTGGGGGGTGGCAAGGGGAGGCAGTTGCCCCCCTCCCCCCAAATGATGTGGAGAAAAAAATATTATACATCCCATGCCTTTTGACTATCCAGATATGGACCCCTCTTGCCCCCCCCCCAGTACAAATGCTGGAGATTCACCCCTACTTGGGTAGTAGAATGAACATAAGGTGCAAATGAAAATTGTTTACCATGTTCATCACCCCCATAAAAAAGTCAAAACAAATGTTTAAATGAGGTTGAATTAATTCTTGAGTTGATTAAATAAGAAATAACAAGTTTTTTTTTAACTGAAAGTAAGGAGCAACATTAAAACTTAAATGAACAGAAACTATTAAGTATAAGAGGGGGGTCACCCCCTCATCCATACCTCACTCTTCATGCTCAAGTTTGAATTTTTTCCCAATTATAAAGAATGACTCCTGAATCACAAAGACTGTTTAATTAGAATAAATAGCTCTTATAAAGTACTAAAAAAAAACTGTAGCTTAGAGAGTGAGCTATTGACAAGGGGGCAACCCCCCTCATATACGTAATAATTTCATTTCGTTTTAATGTTGCTCCTTACTTTCAGTTAAAAAAGTTGTTTTTTTTTTATTCCTGATCGTTTTTTAAGTAATGCTTGGAAATCTGGCTCCCCCTCCATGGAAAATTCCCTTACCCTGTGAAAAATTCACCCATGAGCCCTATCCTGATCTTCTACGATCACTGGCTTGAAATGATCACCCCTGGGGGAAAAAAATAAAAAATAAACATGGATCTGCAATGTTTCTTCTGGAAAAAAAAAAAATGTAAATTTCCACATTTGTGCACATAGGAGCTTGAAACCTCTATAGTAGGGTTCTCTGGTATGTTGAATCTGATGGAGTGATTTTAATTAAGATCACTTGATGTTTTGGGTGTGTTTCTCCCCCTTTTCAAAAATTGGGCGAGTTCCCTCAGGCTTGTAACTTTTGATGGGTACCATTAAAGTTGATGAATTTTGTCCCCTTTTTTTCAAAAATTGAGCAAGTTTTCTAAGGCTTGTAACTTTTAATGGGTGCCATGAAATTTGATGAATTGAACATATTTGAATAAGCATCAAAATTCGATTCTTTTGATGTTGCTACTTTTATCAAGACTCTGCTTCTTAAAGTTTTGGTTACTATTGAGCTGCATTGTTCCTTACTTAGAGTTCATTACCATGAACTGTTTGATTAGGTCAGAAGACATAAATGTAAACCCCAACTTCAAAGAGTTCCATGAGGCACATCTGTGCATCTATTTCTACCTCTAATCAATTTTAATTATCCTATTTGAGTCCCTTTTTATCAAGTTTTTAACATAAGCTGCAGTGCAGCCAGATATCTATCTCTTTGGAACTTTTAAAAAAACACTGACTGATGTGGCTAGGCCATATCCAAGATCATCCAGAGGCACTATCAGCAACCAAATCTTGGACTCAATGCCATATCTTAATTGAAAAAATAACTTTTTTCTAGAGTTTTCTTTCTTATTTAATGTTTCTGGGAGAATCAATTATCCTTAGAGGTAAAAATGGCAGCTCAGATATTGTCTTAAAATTACCTTAAATGGCAGCTTGAAGTAAGTTTAAGAATTGTAATCCTTCTAATCCCTTATAATGATTTCATTTTGCTATTTCCTTAATAAATATTCAGCTGTGTTCTAGTTTTATATGAATGTCTGATATGACCACTCTTCATCAACCTTACCCTTGAAGATGCTCTTTGATTTAGGCAATTCTGTGTCCTCAGAGAGCTGTTTCCATATTGGTTGTTCTCTGGCTTCTTTCTCTTGTGGTATCATGTTGTTTCACAACATTTTCAAATTCAGTGTAGTCATGTAGTCAGTGCATGGAGGGAGGAGACAAGGAGTTTTTTTTATAATATCCTGGTAAATAGTTTTCACTTAATATCACATCAGGGACACATCCAGGACTTTTGTTTAGGGGGGGGGAGGTCAAAACCCCTCCTTTGATACAGCCTTGTGTCTGATATCTATTTGGAAAATAAACAAATAAAATTAGTGATGAACATTAACGTTTTGAAGTGAGACAAATACACATCAGAGGCAACACTATAGTGTTGCCTATAGTAAAGGCCATAAGGCTTCAATGTTTTATGTTTACTTAATTTTTTTTCCAGAGGTACTTCAAATGGAAGTGATAATTGTATTAACTTTGGAGGGGGCTCATTTATTTGCAAATCGGAAGTTCTAGTGCCCTTTTTAAGAGTCAAAAGGGATTGGAGGACGACTAGCCCCCCCCCTCTTGCCCTCTTTTCACCAAACACATCCAATTAAAATTTTAAGATAGTCATTTCTTTTCAAAATAGTCCTAAGATCATATAACAATATCTCCAAGATTGACAAAGCCCCACAAAACCCAGGGACAAGGGTTGAAGTTATGCCCAAGGGAATATAAGGTTCTTATGGAAGGGGTGATTATATAAACTGTTCAGGGGGCTCATTTGATTGAAAATTGAATGTTCTAGTTCTTTTTTTAAGAGTCAAGAGAGGGCATAGCCCCCCACACTGTCTTTTACCCAAATGCATCCAATCAAAATTTTAAGATAGCCATATTGTCCAAAATAGGCCAAAAATCATATCACAAAAACCACCCAGAGCCTGGAGGCAAGGGTTGTAAGTTATGCCCTAAGGGCATATAAGGTTTTTATGGAAGGGGTGGTGGCATTAACTTTGGAGGAGGCTCATCTGATTGGAAATTGAAAGTTCTAGTTCCCTTTTTAAGAGTCAAAAATGATCAGAGGATAGCTACCCCCCCCCCCCCCCCCCCCATGCCCTCTTTTCCCAAATGCATTTGACTGAAATTTGGAGATAGCCATTTTGTTCAAAATAATCCAAAAATCATATAACAATGTCTCCAGGGTTAACACAACCCCCCAGAATGCAGGGAGGGACAAGGGTTGTAAGTTATGTCTTGGGTAATATAAGGTTTTTATGGAAGGGGTGGTCATATAAACTTTGGATGAGGCTCATTTGATTGAAAATTGAAAGTTCTAGTTTGTTTATTAAGATTTAAAAGAGATCAAAGGGCAACTAGCTCTTCCCCTATGGCCTGTTTCCCCCAAATGCATCCAATCAATATTTTGAGAGATCCATTTTGTTCAAAATAGTCCAAAGATCATATAACAACACCTTGAGGTTTGACACAACTTCCCAGAGCTCAGGGACAAGGGTTGTAAGTTATGCCCAGGGCACATATGGTTTTTATAGAAGTAGTGGTAATATAAGCTTTGGAGGAGACTCATTTGATTGGAAATTGAAAGTTCTAGCTCCCTGTTTAAGAGTTGAAAGTTATCAGAGGAAAACAAGCCCCCCTCACCCCTTTTTTCCACAAATGCATCTAAACAAAATTTTGAAATGGCAATTTTGTTCAAAATAGTCCAAGAGTCAAATAACTATAACTCAGGGGATGACACATGTAACTTTTGCAAGTTGCCCATTATTAACATGTAAGGTTTTTGTGGGAGAGATGGTTGTATTAACTTTGGAGGGGGCTCATTTGATTGACAATTGAAAGTTCTAGTTCTTTTTTAAAAGTCAAAAATGATCAAAGCACAACCACCCCTCTCCTACCCCTTTTCCCCAAATGTATCTGGTCAAAATCTTGAAATTGCCATTTTTTCAAAATAATCCAAAGGCCAAATAACTGTGCTTCTGGGGTTGAAACCCCAGCCCTTTATTTACTTTGATATATTGATACTTTCTTAACTTTGATACTAGTTTTGATGTTCTGTTGAACCATGGATGTTGAAAAAAAAAATCAATTATGATATGTGAAATGTTGAAAAACTTGAAAATTTAGCAAAAAAGAACAAAACGGAAATTAGTTTTTTTTTAATTCCAAAATGAAGTTTTTCAAAGGAAAGTAAAGTCAATATTAAACTTAAGTAGCCAAATTCTTGTTTGTAGTGAAAACTATATTTGTCTTGAACAGTCTTGGAAAGAAATAATAAAATAAAACTGAAGTTTGAATCTTTTTTCTCAGTAAATGATTTGATTTGACACCTTGTTTTATTGTTGCTGTTTTTTGCTAGTAGAAACAAGTAATTTCTTAGACCATACTGTCTTTTCATTTACAAATAAAATAAAAATATAGAGAAAAAAGGTTAAGTGACAGTGGAGAGTAACAAAAAATCTTTTTTTCAGTTTTTGTTTTTTCCTTGTCTTGAAACGTTATTGCTTAATTCAGTCCAGTTTCTTTGCTGTTTTTTTTTACTGTTAATAAAGGCTTCCAGATCCAAAGCCAAAATATTTGGAATCTCAATATTATCAGTGATTTTTTTTATTCTTATTATTATTTTCCACTCTCTTATTGAAAATATTTTACTAATTTTTATGTTTTCACTTTTTTTAGTAGAACCAAGAACATAAATGTACCATTAGATTCAAAATCCAATGCTAATTTGAAATTTCTATAGTCATCTAATCCACAGCCATGGAGTTACTAAAATCAGGGCAACAATCAGGGGGGGGGGTAAAGTTCAAACTTACCTCTCATTTGCATCAGAACTCCCTAATATGCAATTATTTACCCTGAATTGGTATATATAGAGGTGGGGGTAAAATTCATTTGTCACAAAAAAGATTATTATATTTGGAAAGAGCATAAAAAAGGGATTGAGTATTATGGTGGCTCTGAGGTAAGAAATAAGTCACTGAACATTATGAATATGATTTTTGAAAAAAAAGGAAGTACCTAACAATTTTAGGAAAACCTTAATTAAGCCACTTTATAAGAAAGGTGATAAAAGTGAGTGTGGTAATTATCAAGGCATTAGTCTGGTCTCTGTAGGTAGTAAATTACTTAGTAATATGATACTTTTTAGACTGAGAGATGCTGTAGACAAAGTTTCAAGAGAAGAACAGTGCAGTTTTAGAAAAGGTAGAGGATGTGTTGACCAAATTTTCACTCTTAGGCTAATAATTGAGAAGTGACTGAGTTGTCAAACACCTTTGGTCCTCAGTTTTATAGATTATAAGTAAGCAATTGATTCTGTTGATAGAAGAGCTTTAGTACAGGTTTTATCCTTGTATGGTATACCAGACAAATACATTAAAGTGATTAGTGCTATGTACAAGAATAACACTGCTGCAGTTAAGGTAGGAAATTAGGTTAGCAGCTGGTTTTGTATTAAATCAGGAGTTAAGCAGGGCTGTGTTCTATCCCCCTTTGTATGGATTATTTTGATGGACTTTGTTTTAAGGTGCCCAGGAAAGGCAATGGGAGAACGGAATCAAATGGGGAGGAAAAAGTCTCCTGGACTTGGATTATGCTGATGATTTAAGCATCCTATGTGAAAGTGTCAGCAAAATGAATGAAGTTGTAGAGGTTTTGCAAGTTCAGGATGCTAGAATTGGTTTCAAAATTAATGTTAAGAAGACTAAGTCACTAAGGCTAGGAATAGGTGAAGATTACTTTGCTTACATTGGTAGTATTATTAGTAAAGATGGTGGGACAAGTGAAGATGTTAAAAGTAGAATAGCCAAGGCTCAGGGTGTTTTTTCACAGTTAAAAAAAGTTTGGAAGAATAGGAAGATAAGTCTGTAAACCAAGATTAGAATATTAGAAGCTACAGTGATGACAGTGGTCAAATATGGCTCTGAAGCATGGATGCTTAGAAAAGCAGATGAATATTTGCTAGATGTTTTCCAGGGAAATTGCTTAAGGATTGTTTTGGGTACCCTGCTGACTGACAATATTTCAAACAATAGGCTATATAAAAAATGTGGTTCAATACTGCTCTCTAGGGCTATAATGAAAGAAAAATTGAGGTGGCTAGGGCATGTTGTGTGGATGAAGGATGACAGATTGCTGAAGATTATTCTTTTTGGCCAACCATCTAGGGCTAAACAAAAAGCAGGTCATCCCTGTCTGGGGTGGGAGGATGTCATAAAGAAAGATATAAAGAAAATGGGAACTTTGTTGGAGGGTGTAAGAAGGGAGGCTTTGAATAGACTGGGATGGAGGAGGAGCATGCATAGCTGTGTTGGCCTTAGGCAGCTTGGTGCTGCAGTGAGTTGTTAGTATTAGCCTAGTAGTAGAAGAGCAGTATGTTCACTTTATTCATAAGTCCATAAAATGAGCAGCAAAATATTTACCCTGAATTCTGCCCTACTGAATAAGTTTACCAAAACATTTTAAATAAAATAATTTTTGTCTTTACAAAATAAAACATTTGAGAGATTTTCTAACACTAACATACATTTTCATATTTTCATACATTGTTATGGCACATTGTTTATTTTGCTCTGAATTATGAAGTAATGTAAGTGTTTGCTGCCTAAGGGCAGTAGTCTACCCTTGTTGTCAGGCTCCTTCTTCACAAATTCAATAACCATGCAATTGGCAGAAGTGTGACAAGCATAGGTAAAATTCTAGTTTAGCTAAACTTTAGCCTGGCTTATACAAAAATTGTAGATTTTGTGGGTCTGTCATTATCTTTTCCACTTATTCTGTTCTTAGCTGTTCTCTAATAACAAATAATGCTGATTTGGAAAGATCAGTAAACCTTCAAATAGCCTAGGCTACAGCCTAACTAAGACCATATCTGGACCTATAATCAAACAAACCTGCTCTTCAAATCTGTTAATCAGAGAAGACACCCATTCAACAGGTTTTGTGGTTCCCATTTTCAAGGGGTAGGAAGAAGCTGAGGTGCTGAACCTCAACTGTGTACTATTTGGCTCCAGTTTTAAAGTTGGCAGAACTCAGTAATCTATTCAGAAAGTCACTTTCCTTTTCTTAGAACATATATCCAAGCGAGTTATCATTTTAAAATACAAATATGATTCATTTTGTTTATTTTTATTGATAAAAGTGGTGACAGTTTATCGTTTTTCTTCCATAAGGTGTTTTAGGTTGGACTATAGCCCAGTTTAATTCTAATCAATCTGCGTTTGAACGCTGCTTTAAGATCTTCCACGCGTTCTATTGAACGTGGCTAGAACTTCAAAATGAATTTCTTGCAATAAAAAGAACTTACAAACCCTTGAAAACTCATAAACTAACGGAAATTATTGTTAACTTACTTCCAAGAATTTTCTGTTTGTAGAAGGACGAATAGCGGCCTATTTAGCTCTGAACTACAGTAAGCAAATAATTAATTGTATTAAGTTAAAATATCTGCTTTTAAATGTAGTCCAGTAACTGCAATTGGCTATTGAACAGCTAAAAAATGCAAAAATCAACTGTAATAAGCTTAATAAACGTAGTGCTCATTTTTCTGATTATATATCATTTTGCTGATTTTCCTTTGCTCAAATTATCATTTTATTGCTCAATAGGAAATAGAATAAAGGACGTTGATGATATACTCAAAATGGTCAGAGCAGAATGGTTTTGATTATCAGGCACACCGGAATTTCTTTAAAAAACGGTTTTTTGTCAAAAGACGAAAGATTTTAGCAGACTGTATAAGAGAAAAAAAGACCTAACAGGCTAACATCGTTCAGAAATGAATCTATCTATCTCTCTTAAAAAAAATTTCAAAAAGGGAATAAAATTTTAAAACCACTTGCGACAAGTTTAAACTTTTTTAGATAAAAATTAGAATTTTAAAGCCAATAAAACTTGGACAGAATGTAATAGAACTGACTCACAGCATTGTCATATTTTAACTGGATCTCACCGACTCGATGTAATGAACCACATTACAAATTATTTTCTCGCAATAAAATTGAGCTAAAGATTAGAAGAAATAAGATGAAATTTGAATTCGAGCAAGGTGAGATATGAAAACTTTAATTGTAGAATTTAAGAGCACTTATTCTAAAAATTATACGTGACAATCCTCATGATATGGCACATGCTAAATATTTTATACCAAAATCTGGACTAGTTAAAAAAAAAAACTTTAAAACTAGTTAAAAAAGAAGTTAAAAAAATAACTTTTATAAATGTTGCACACGACAATAATTACTTAAGAATTTCATTTCGTAAAGAGCTAAGATTTCTATGTATAATGTAATAATAATACAAATATTTTTTGCATGCAATTAAATTTTTTTAGCTAGTATTGGACTTAATTACTTTAGGAGAAAATAGGAAGGACAGAGGGCTCTAAATAAAAGCAGTAGATGCCTTTATAGCGGTGACCATAGTTTTTATCTTGCAATGTATCACCAGAGGTGTTAAAAAAAAACATTTTAGTGAGTGGTCTGTATATAATAGTAAAGTAGTCAGTATCAAACGAAAAAGAATTTAGCTCGCAACAATTTCCCAAGACCAGAACAAAATTTGCCCTTTACTGAAAAAAATTTAATGTTTTTACTTTTATTACTTAAATAAATGAAATACTATTAACATTTTGATTACAAAATATCAGTATATCTATATTAAACTGACAATGCACATTCATTTGTATTTTTTCAGTAAAGTGCAAATTTTGTTCTGGCCTTAGGAAGGCATAGGGGTTTTGCGCCCAACTTATGTTAATTTCTGCTCGTTTTGAGTTTGACTCGGTTATTTATTGTAATTTCTGTTCGTTTTGGGTTTCACTTATTTATCGATGCTGATTTGTGGTATTTTCACGCTTGGTAGATTAATTGATTTTATTTTTGCTCATTTTTTGTTTAATTGAGTTCTTTACTTTTCTTTGAAAAACTTACTTTGTGGAAAAAGTTTTTTTAATTAATTTCTGTTTGTTTTATATTGACATAGTCTTTTCAGGGAAAAAAAAACAACACTTTAAATCTTTTCGTTTTTTAAGACTTTATAGTTTGGCCTGCTATTTGTATGCTGGAGAAAAATCTTCAGCAATTTTTAACAACATATACCCTTTTAAAAATCTGGACACAAATAGTACTGTTTAATTTAGTTTCATATCTCCTCTAGTTGACCTGAAATGGAAAACTTGATACCATTTGCAAAAAAATCTGTTTACTTTCTTTGATAGCTTGGATACACTTACGCTATTTTGATTGGGTTAAATTTTAAAAGCAGAAGTAGACCCAAAAGTTTGAACATAATACACTCAGTCGTTCTTGGGATACTGCTGAGATGCCTTATTGGGAATTAGCATTATCACAGTGCATTTTGATTTAATTGTAAGGTAACATTTAGTTTTAAACATATGGGCAAATGGAAGGGTGGGAGTGGATGGGTGAGTGTGGAAGGGGAATTAGTTTCCCTCCAATCACTTTCGACTATTAAAAAGGGCATCAGCCCTTTCTATTTTCAATCGAATGAGCCCCTTTAGAAGTTCCCACGACAACTCCTTCGATACGTGGTGCCCTGGTCTAAACAACAACAACAACAAAAAATATCATTAATCACATTTGACTATTAAAAAGGACACTAGCCCTTTGAATTTCTGCACTGTTTATGCTGCCAAGCCTATCAACCCTAGAAATGACACAGAGAATTTCGATGTCGGTGACATATGCCACTTTACGATCATTTTTTTGAGGATTAACTTTATACTGAGCACGTAAATGTAAGCACTAGTTTTAAATGAGTTAATCAACAGCTCTTTAAACTGTTTCGGCTTAAGCACTGAAGAAATAAAAACGAAAAAGTCACAGTTTTAAAAAATTCACAATTCCTGAAAAATTGTTCTCATAATTAACTTTTCATAGATGAATTTAATTTTATTAGACAGTTTTCTCTATAATTCATGTTTTAGTTTCTTCTAACTAAGGGGCTGGGATATCTCGCCATGATCTTGTGGTAGCCAGCTAGCCCTGATGAAAAGAAGAAAAGACAACCCTACTACCCATGCAAAAATCGATTATTCTTGTTTTTCAAGATAGGGGGGGGGGAGGGGTCAATTTCTCAAGCCATGGGTTTCCGACCGTTATGATTCCAAAATCACGTTTTTGAAAAAAAATTATTACTAGGCAGTTTTTTTTTTTCAAAACAAATTTTAATTCTGTTACTATGGACTGCGGTTAGTTCTTTACTAGGTTTCAGCTGTTGTTACATTCGTGGTTCCTCAAAAAATTGTTTTTGTAATTAGCTTTTACTGCTAAGGCAAACATAAATATCGGTTTCTATTACTGAATCTACTTTGAATCTAATTAAATCTAACTGAATCTAATTTTTTTTTGTTTATACGGGCTTTTTTTTCAAAACGCGTTTTTAGTTTTAAATTACTAGGGGTTTAGGGAGTAGGAGCTTATCTCTAGCCTTTTTATTGGGGGATCAAGAGGGGGTCGACATCCAGAGAATCAAGGGGCATGGGTTATCCTTCAGGGGAAAGCAGTGGTGGTTCTGACCTCTTCAATTTGCTTATACTTACAGTAAATATGAAGTATTATTATATAAGTATTACAGTAAGTAAGTAACTTACTGCCAACTAAGCCCTCTATTTTATTTAAAAAAAGATGAAATTTCAAAAATTACAAAATGATTATAAATGTTGGATTATTTATTTAAAATTTGCTCCCTGGGAGATTGCACCCTTAACCCCTCCTCTTAAAACACCTATGGGGAAGGGGTGTTGAAAAACATGTGAAAAACACAAGCTTAAATGTGTTTTAAAGATGTCTGAAAACTCTGATGATCTGTTCCAAATTTTCTCCCATTAGTCTAAGGGAAGTTAGTCTAAGGGATCTAAGGGATCTAAGTTAGTCTAAGGGATCAAGTCTCTTTTTTTTAAGGGGCCATTATAAATATGAGCCAAAGCTGAGGCTGGACCGTTATTTGGATCACGTTTGTTAATTAATTTTGGTCAAAGTTGAGCCTTTTTTACTGTTAAGATTATCTTCACTTTCTGTTATTGCGTTACTATAAGAAGACTTAGACGGGAATAAAATCCCTTTTCAATAACTTCTTCTTGATGTTCAATTTTCCGTTGCTTTTTTAAAGTTGGTTCTGAGCCAAAGAAAGAAAGTACAGAGCTCTGCCCTTTCTTGGTTTTACTAGTCTGTTATAACCAAAAAAAATTGATCTAAACTTTTTCGCATGCTGACCAATGGTCTGCGTTGCGCAAGTACAGATCTCCTGATTCAATGCCTTCGGCTGGAACTGCAAAGCGTGGCTGGTGGCATATCATCTGACGCTTCCCTTGTTTCTCCCCAGATTTCTCCAGGTACCCATTTAGAGCTGAGTCGACCCTGGCTGAGCTTATAGAGTCACACCGTTGGCCCCCATTCCAAACCAAATAACCAGCGACACCAAGACTCGAATCCCTGACCTCAGGATTTCAAGTCCGGGGCACTAACCAATCGGCTAGGACATTAAAATAAATTAATAAAATTGATACAAATTACATTTTTAATAACGTCATAAAACGCATCAAAGTTGAGGACTGGACAAAGCTGTTTTTTACCGAACTGGTTAAGGAACCAAAAGTTTGGCTATCTTACATTGCTGAGCCTATGGAAGCGCTTATTCTGAATTGATAATTTACAGAATATGTAGCAGCTCATCTGTCCAGGTCCTAGGACCACATGTGTATGCGCTCTTGCACCTGATGGGAGGGGGTTGTACCAAGCGGTTAAAAAGTAGAGATAACCCGTTCCGTCCATAAGTCTTCAATGGGACATTTTTCTTCAAGCAATAACGAAAAAAAAGTTTCTATTTAGCACAGACGGTACTCAGTTAATTTAAAAGACATTACACAATACATAAATAAACAATGCACATGCATTAAACAAACATAAATTAAGTTCAGCTTTTACTGCCGAGAGTTGCTGCAGATGATAGTAGTGCACAGTAAACAAAATTTTCGGATGGGTGATGATAAGTTTAATTAGGCTGGCTTTTTTGCCATCTTTACTGATAATATTAAACTGCATGTCCCCCTTCCACTTCCTTCAACTCCCGTGCCCATCACAGGAGACTAAATCTCGCAGTTAAACTGTGTATTTATTTCAACAGCCCCATTCAGTTTCATGTGATTTGAAAATGATGTCAAATCAAGAAGTACATCTTTTAAGTTGCCATTGTTGAAACCTTATACAAGAAAATTACAATCCCTCATTGAACAACAAGAAAAAGCCATTTGTTTACATGGGCAGCAGTGATATCCCCTCTTATTTTTTTCGTCACTATTAAGGCACTAGAACGTCATAGAGAGCTGTTTAAGGACTCATGAAAGCTAATTCTTGTATCTTTTCTTTTTATATATATATATATATATATATATATATATATATATATATATATATATATATATATATATATATATATATATATATTTGACTAGACAAGGCCATCATAAGATGCCACATGGTACACTAAAGTGCAATTTGGGTGACTATTATGGAATAGAAAGGCCTGGCTGGACAAATAGCCATCATAGACAGCTAATTATGGCTCATTTATAAACAATATTTTATATTTAATTGCTCTTTATAAATTTGACTTAATAAGGCAATCATAAATTAACAACTGGCACCCAACAAGTGCACTTTGGGTTATTTTTCACACTGAAAAATAAAAATAACAAAAAAGTGTCTTGTCCAATGAAAAAAACTCCACGGACAAATTTTCCCTGAAAAATTTCCTCCAAACTTGCGGATATTCTCTCCTATGGAGAATTCCCCTGGATATTTTGAAATAGCGACAGTAAGTTTAATTTAAAGTATTCGAAAAAATGTTTAAACGGTTAATGTACCCTTAGAGCATAGTTTGATTAAGAATATCTGAAAATCTGAACCATTCTTGGCAGTATTGTGGCAGAAATCTTACATTAATTAAAACTTGCCAGGGATGCCAGTCGGATGGGAAAAATTGGCACCTAGAGTTTGAAAATTACCTTCCCCTTTGTATCTTTGTTAAAAATAAGTGAAAACTAGAAAAATTACACAATTTTTTTTTTGTGCATATCAGGGTATGGGGGGCATACATTACCGGAAGGGGGAAAAAACTGAATGTTTATTAGGTCTAAAATTTTTGGGCTAGTATGTGAATCCAAAATGTAAGGAATACGATGTTATACGCACTTATTAGGCGTTTCAATTACATATTGGAGAATTTCGAGTTGTATGGGAGTTTTGATTCAAATATTGGAAGATAAAATTAAAACAATTAAATGATTCCTTGAGATGACCTCCCCCCCCTCTACTAACTTCTATGACCAAACTAAAACCGATTTAACCTATCTAGATACAGTACGAATATTATTAGAAATAGCACTAAGTCTTATTCTATTGTTAGATACTTTCTTTTTCATGTTTTTCTATAAAAAAAAATCCTATTTTTAATCATTTCTTGTTTTTCAATGATTCCATTCCTGCCATATTTGTAGATGTATAGGGTGTACTCATATCTATTTTTGAAAGTTCAAAAATAAGAAAATCTAATCTTGAACTGATAGATTTTTAGTACAAGACTGAAGACTAAACGTAAACGACCCTTAACTATCAGGGGAAAATTTGATCTGAGCAAACGTGGCATAACAAGAAGTATAGTTAGCTACATTTTCGCAATTTTGACATCAGCCAGGATCACCTATTTACTTGATGATAAGGTTTTGAAGGGGGTATATTTGCATAAATGCGTTTTTATAAATATAATATATTACAGGTAATTATTTGGTAAAAAAAAAAACTGTTTTCCTATTTTAGCGATTGTGATGAACGAGCACTTGAACAAGGTCTTGACCTTACTAATCTATCCAATCACCTAGGACAAAAAAGTATAGTTAATTCATTAGCCAAGTAATCATGTCAACATTCTAGCAAAGTTATCATTAATAAATTTGAGTCGTTGTACAACTGCAGGCAAAAACACCTTAAATCTAATAAAATATTCCCCGGGTGATCACCTCACATCAGTGCTCCTCAGATGAATACAAACTGGTCTATATGGGTTTCGGCGCTTTAAATTTCTAACCCTAGCAAGTGAGCGCGCCTGCCATAAGAACTTATGGCGTCCCCTTGCATAGTGTCACCTGACAAATATATACACATAATTAAAATTACCATAACTGTATATATACCAACCAATATTGAGCATAGCTTCCTTCACCACCTTTCACCAGAAATTAATTCAAAATAATGTATACGATATTTTGAAAGAATACCATCCTGGACAATTTACCCCCCTATCCGCATAACAACCATCTGTCAAATATATTCAAAACTAGCATGGATTAGTTAAAAAGAAATCATCTGCTCAAAGTAAAGAACGAAGTTGAAACTTAAAATGAGCAACAGTTCTAAAGTTACTTAGTCATTTTTTTTTCCAAATTATTGGGTGGGACAACCGGCTCCCTCTCCCTTATACCCAGGAATGCCAATTGGATGGGAAAAATTGGGGATTTTGAAAATTACCTTCCCCTTTGTATGACCCCTATTTTTGCGTTTTTTATATATTTAAACGAACATGGATTAATTAAAAAGATATTATCTGCTCAAAGTAAAGACCAAAGTCGAAACTTAAAACGAGCAAAGGTTTTAAAGTTACTTAATAATTTTTCTTCAAATTATTAGGTGGGACAACCGGCTCCCCCTTTAATCTCCCCTCCTAACCATGCCACTGATTGGGAGGGAGAGTGCATAAGACAAAAATTGTAAACCTCTTGGTAATGATATTGAATATAAAGAGTATAATCATATCCTTGTTAAGCTTCCCAGCCTTTCAACGCCAGAAATAACACAACAAAAGAACTGTTCTTGTACGAAAGAACTCTTTGTAATGGCTTTAACAAGACAAATAATAAAAAAAACTGAATATAATCGAGCGCTTTTAAATGAGCAGTTAAACATTTTCCTACAATGCTGTAGTATGCTAGCCCTAGTGAAATAAGAAGGGACATCACAGCTATCATAGGCAGCGCGCTAGCACTGCCTAAGTAAAGAACGATGTGGGAACAATGTGTTGTTTTTTTTTGTTTTTTTTTCTCCATACCCGGGCACTTCGTATCGAAGGAGTTGTCGTAGAAAGTTCGAAAAGGGCTCATTCGATTGCAATTGGAGTGGCTAGTGCCCTTTTTAATAGTCGAAACTGATCGGAGGGCAACTTGCCCCCCACACCCATCATTCCCCCAAATCACCCAATCAAAATTTTGAGATAGCCATTTTGTTCAGCGTAGTTTATTTCCAAATAGAAAATATCTTTTTGAGGAGGACACTCCCTCACAACTCTCGGGGCATGGGTTTTAAATTATGCCCTGAGGGCATATAAGGTTTTTATAGAAGGCGATGTCGTAGAAACTTCAAAAAAGGCTCATTCGATTGGAAATTAAAATGGCTAGTGCCCTTTTTAATAGTCGAAAGTGATTGGAGGGCAACTAGCCCCCCCCCCCCCAACGCCCATCATTCTCCTAAACACATCCAATCAAAATTTTGAGATAGCAATTTTGTTCAGCGTAGTTAATTTCCAGATAGAAAATATCTTTTTGAGGAGGACACTCCCCCACAACCCTCGGGGCAAGGGTTTTAAGTTATGCCCTGGGGGCATATAAGGTTTTTATAGAAGGCGTTGTCATAGAAATTTCAAAAAAGCCTCATTCGATTGGAAACTTAAACGGCTAGCGCCCGTTTTAATAGTCGAAAGCTATGGGAGGGCAACTAGCCCCCCCCCCGCGCCCATCATTCCTCCAAGCACATCCAATCAAAATGTTGAGATAGCCATTTTGTTCAGCATAGTTGATTTCCAAATGAAAAATATGTTTTTGAGCAGGACACTCCCCCAAAACCCTCGGGGCAAGGGTTTTAAGTTATGCCCTGGGGGCATATAAGGTTTTTATAGAAGGCGTTGTCGTAGAAATTTCAAAAAAGCCTCATTTGATTGGAAATTCAAAGGGCTAGTGCCCTTTTTAAAAGTTGAAAGTGATTGGACTGTAACTAACCCCCCTCTCACGCCCACCTTTTCATAGGCAGCGCGCTAGCGCTGCCTAAGTAAAGAAAGATGTGGCCACAATGTGTTGTTTTTTGTTTTTTTTTCTCCATACCCGGGCACTTCGTATCGAAGGAGTCGTCTTAGAAACTTCGAAAAGGGCTCACTCGATTGGAAATTGGAGTGGCTAGTGACCTTTTTCATAGTCCAAAGTGATTCAAGGGCAACTAGCCCCCCCACCCACGCCCATCATTCCCCAAAACACATCCAATCAAAATTTTGAGATAGCCATTTTGTTCAGCGTAGTTGGTTTCCAGATAGAAAATATATTTTGAGGAGGACTACTACTACTACTACTACTAACAACTCACCGCAGCACCAAGCCGCCTGAGGCCAACACAGCTACGCACGCTCCTCCTCCATCCCAATCTATTCAAAGCCTCCCTTTTTACACCCGCCCACGAAGTTCCCATTTCCTTTTAATCTTTCTTTATGTCGTCCACCCACCCCAGACGGGACGACCTGCTTTCCGTTTAGCCCTAGATGGTTGGCTGAAAAGAACAATCTTCGGCAATCTGTCATCCTTCATCCACACAACGTGCCCTAGCCACCTCAACCTTTCTTTCATTATAGCCCTAGAGAGCGGTATTGAACCACATTTTTCGTATAGCCTATTTTTTGAAATACGGTCAGTCAGCTGGGTACCCAGAACAATCCTTAAGCAATTTCTCTGGAAAACATCTAGCAAATCTTCATCCGCTTTTCGGAGCGTTCATGCTTCAGAGCCATATTTGACCACTGTCATCACTGTAGCTTCTAATATTCTAATCTTGGTTTGCAGACTTATCTTCCTATTCTTCCAGACTTTTTTTTAACTGTGAAAAAACACCCTGAGCCTTGGCTATTCTATATTTACCATTTTCACTGCTCCCACCATCTTTACTAATAATAATACCAAGGTAAGTGTAAGTGAAGCTGCCCACCTGATCATTCTTTTCATTACCCAACGTCACCTTTTCATCTTCACTTATTCCTAGCCTTAGTGACTTAGTCTTCCAAATATTAATTTTCAAACCAATTCTAGCATCCTGAACTCGCAAAACCTCTAAAACTTCATTCATTTTGCTCAAACTTTCATCTAGGATGCTTAAATCATCAGCATAATCCAAGTCCAGGAGACTTTTTCCTCCCAATTTGATTCCGTGGTCTCCCATTGCCTTTCCTGTGCTCCTTAAAACAAAGTCCATCAAAATAATCCATTCAAAGGGGGATAGAACACAACCCTGCTTAACTCCTGATTTAATACAAAACCAGCTGCTAACCTCATATCCTACCTTAACCGCAGTAGTGTTATTCTCATACATAGCACTAATCACTTTAATGTATTTGTCCGGTATACCATACAAGGATAAAACCTTTACATAAGCTCTTCTATCAACAGAATCAAACGCTTGCTCATAATCTATAAAACTGAGGACTAAAGGTGTTTGAAAACTCAGGCACTTCTCAATTATTAGCCTAAGAGTGACAATTTGGTCGACACATCTTCTACCTTTTCTAAAACCGCACTGCTCTTCTCTTAAAACTTTGTCTACGGCATCTCTCAGTCTAAAAAGTATCATATTACTAAGTAATTTACTACCTTCAGAGACCAGACTCATGCCTTGATAATTATCACACTCACTTTTATCACCTTTCCTATAAATTTGCTTAATTAAGGTTTTCCTAAAATTGTTAGGTACTTCCCCTTTTTCAAAAATCATATTCATAATCTTCAGTAACTTATTTCTAACCTCAGAGCCACCATATTTAAGAAACTCATTTACCACCCTATCAACACCTGGAGCCTTATTATTCTTTAATCCTTTTAGTAATGTTGCTAATTCCTCATCACAAAACAAATCTTCCTTCACATCCAAGGTATCACAAACTTTTTCATTTTCCTCTATATCTTTTCCTGCAACTGTATCTCGGTTAAGCAAATTCTCAAAATGTTCAGCCCATCTCTCTTTAGTTTTTTCCTTATCGCTAATTGCGACCCCATTCCCATCTTTAACTGGGCCAAGTCCGGATTGGCTACTCCCTCTCAATTTGTTAACGTGCCAGTACAATATTTTACTATTATGCCGTCTAGCTGCATCTTCCAGATCCTCGGCAATTTTATCCACGGCCTCCACTTCACATCTCCTTGGTTCATATTTTAATGCTTTCTCCACTTTCTTTACATTTCTTTTGTTTTCATACGATCTATCACTCAGATAATTCTTGTACAAGTCCTTTCTCCTTTCTATTAAACATAAAGCTTTTTCACTAATATTCTTAGCTGCAGTTCTAGCTTTCTTCCCTAATACACCTTCAGCAACTTCACAAATTATTTTTCTAAAAATATTCCAACCATCTTCCACATTATCAAATTTTAAACTCTCAAGTTTAGTATTCAACTGTTCCTGGGAAGTTTCTCTCAAATTCTACTCCTGGAGTCTACCAACATCATAACTTCCCGGGAGGTAGTTACCCTTTCGATATTTCAGCTTTAAATTAACCTTGACACTACTAGATGGTGATCTTTACTTTTAACATCAATAACAACACTCCTATATGCCCTAGTATCTTGTATTGATCCTGCCAGTCTTCGGTTTACTATTACATAATCAATAGGGTTTGCTGTCTTACCATCACGTGAATACCATGTAAATTTGTGAGCCATTTTATGACCAAACACCGAATTGGTTATAACTAGATTGTTATACCTACAAAGTTGCAAAAGTCTGTGTGGTAGCTTTCTAATTTAGTTAATTATTAATTTAGTAAAAATATATCAGACGCAAATATGAAGTTTTGAAATACCACTTTTTATTAAGATAAGGAACATATCCTGCTAAGTTTCTGTTTAACGGGAAATTGAGAAATTACCACTTCCTAGCGATTACGTGGGAAGGTGTGGTTGATAAAAATGTATAAAAGATACATTTTATCGGAAGGGGGAATCTTATACTAACTTTATGCCGGACTGACCTCTGGTCCGTTGTTTTTAGAAATACCTTGGAACTTTGTCTTATCATTGTAAGTGTCTAAGTATCTATTTATATATTATTGTTGTTTTTGAGACTTGTGGTTTACGTGGGACAACCAGTCCCAGTAGACAGAATATATCCGATTATATTATATGTTAAATGAATAAAAGTATTGTATTTTAGACAACCTCTCTACGATATACCTTTAGCCTCTCGAACATACCCAGTCGGTACGCCTCATTAGTTTGGTTACAGCCTAAGGCACGCTACCAAAGTTTAATTACCTTAGGGCCAGAGTTTATCTCCCCTATAAAGGGAGAATAAAGGCATCTACAACTACAACCCCCAAATACCATAGAATAACACTTCACAACAACTGGTGGTCGCTAGAAAAACTGGGTCGAGAAGGCTAGATAAAAATAGTAGATTGAAATAAAATGGCTTTACCAGAGGAAAAAATGACTTCCCTATCAACAGTACTTGAAATTGCAAAAATTATACCAGAATACGCGGGAAATTCAGATGTAGATGAGTTTATCGAAAAATTAAAAATTTTCGACGAACTAACTGAATCGTTTGAGAATAAGGTCAAAGAGCAATGCGTTGCAGCCAGATTAAAGGGAAGCGCCCTTAAACATTTTGAGGCAATTAAGGAAAAAGAGCCCAAGGACATCAGTACTCTAATTGAATCTTTTAAAACAAGATTCATAGAGACAAACATCTCCGAGAGGCTATGAACAGAGGTAGTCACATTCGATACCTCAACTAGTATCAGGGAATATGCAGACAAAATTTGTAGATCCGTGTGTTTACAATTGGAAAAAGGCGGAAATGACGAGACAATAAAGAAAGTACAACTACATACTTTTACCCAAGGGTTACCAAAAAAGTTATTAAGACTAATATTATCGCAGAAACCTGAAAATTTAGAGCAGGCTATAATACTAGTCGAAACAGAGGTAAAAATTGACGAAGCTATGAAAAAGTTTGACCAGATGTCAATAAATAACACGGGAGCCCAAGAAAGTATAAAATATGAAAGGGGACAAAAAAGGGTGAGCTTTGAGGAGCCGAATCGTGAACCAAAAAGGCGCGACGGAGGCCGAGGGTCGCCGTCTAGGGAGATAGCTGACAGATTCCACGACCTTGAGAGATTAGCAGCTAATAACTATAGAAAATATGGGCACCCTCTCCCACCAAAGACAGATAGTTGGGGAACCAACAAGGACAGATCAAAAATATTTAGAAATAACCAGGAAACAAACAAACAATTTAAGAGAAAATTTTATTGCTATTATTGTAGCAAACCAAACCACTATGCAGCAGATTGCTGGCATAGAATACGCAAAGAAGGCCAGACGTACAAGACAAGACACCAATTCAGAACGCAGGGGGAAAGAAATTTAGGAAGACAGGGAACAAATAATACTTGGCAAACAATTAATAATACTTCTGAATTTAGGCCTAGGAGGCAAACGGTTAACAATACCCAGGGTCAAAGTAGCAGCGCTGAAGAAAACTGGGATAATCCCAGAAATTTTTGGCCAAACAGTGGGCATTTAAACGAAGAAACCAGCCTGTAAAGGTCGACAGAGCTGTTTCCTTACAAATACCCCTATATAGTTTAGAATGTTGTGATACAAATGCAAATAATAACAATCTACCGATTCTGCGTTGTTTTAAAATTGAGTGTTTTCAAAATTTACCATGTTTACTAGATACAGGCGCATCTAAATCATCAATTCGAGATGAAGTTTTTAATAGGTTTCCTCCTAGTGTCAAAAATCGAGTAAGCAGATGCCAAAATACCCTAACATCAGTGACAGGGCACAAGCTGACAATTTTGGGAGAATGTCCACTAAAATTTAGTGCAGGGGATAAAGAAATAACAGTAACAGTAATAATATGCAAGCAGCTACCATTTCCTTGCATTCTAGGAGTAGATGCCATCAGAAAATATGGTATTGTATGGGAACCCATATCCAATACAATCACAATAAACCAGGCAAATGAAAATAATAGGCGAATTTGCGTAACAACAAATAACGAAAGTGAAGATTCGAATTATAACCTAAAAATAAGTGGAAAAATCACAACAGAAGGGGGAACGACAGCTCAAGTTCTAGCTACATTAAAGGAAAAAGAAGGAAAGGTTAAAACAATGGATGCCGTGATAGGGGGACACACCATAAAAGAATACCCAATGATTTTCGTGGAAAATCAAGTTATAAAAATTGAAAATGGTATAACATACTTAAAACTATCAAATCTAAGTATTAATAAGATAAAACTGAACCAGGTAGAACTTGGATCAGTAGAAAAGATTTCAAATTCGGAAATAAAATCTCTAAACAGTCCAGAATTAAGCGCAAACTTCATTAGCCACGAACATTTATCCTCATTAAAACCGCAACCACAAGAAGAGTATGGAATGGCGAAAACGTATTTTTTGCAACAATTTGATTTAAAACATTTACCGGAAAACATAAAAACTAGGGTGGAAAATATTCTTTGGGATTTTAAATGGACTTTTACAAGACACAAAGCGGATTACGGATTAACTCACTTAATCACGCACAAGATATCAACAGAGGGCCCTCCAATCAAAAAGTCACCGTATAAAACCCCTTATCATTTAAAGCCATGGCTAGAAAGCCAAATAAAAGAAATGGAAGATCAGGGAATAATTAAAGAACGTATTAGTGATTGGTGCTTTCCATTAGTAATAGTCAGAAAAAAAGATAACACCTGGAGATTATGTATAGACTTTAGATCACTAAACGCCGTCACGGTTAAAGAAGTGATGAAGCTACCAAGAATTGATTCGATTTTAGATTCGTTAGGGGGTTCAAAATATTACACTAGTTTTGATTTAATAGCAGGATATTGGCAAATCGCTTTAGATGCAAAAACTAAGCATAAGGCTACAGTAATCTTAGACGATGGGAGAACGTTCACATTTGAACGTATGCCGTTTGGCTTATCATTTAGTCCAAATTGTTTTAGTCGCCTAATGAATTTGGTGTTAAAAGATAACGAGCCAGGAAGGGGAAAAGATACCTTGGCTTATTTAGATGATGTAATTCTGTTTAATGAAAACTTGGAAGACCACTTGGTCGGACTTAGAAAAATACTGGAAAAGTTTGAAAAAGCAGGCTTAAAATTAAAACCAGAAAAGTTAAAAATAGTAGTACCAAAATTAGTATTTCTTGGACACCTGATAAACCAAGGTACTATTTCACCAAATCCAGAAAAATTTACAGTCATAGAAAATTTACAGCCTCCTAAAGATCAAAAAAGCTGCAGATCAGTTTGTGGGTTGTTAAGCTATTTCAGACGATATATTAAAAATTATGCAACAATAGCACAACCTTTGACGAACCTTTTGAAGAAATCAGGTAAATTCGAATGTCCAGCGGAAGCAAAACAAGCACTAAATGAAATAAAAAGGCAATTATTACTGGCAGCAATACTAAAACTACCAGATTTGTCACAAGACTTCTGTTTGCAAACAGATGCTTCGGGGTACGGTATAGAGGCCATATTATTAAACATAAATTCTGAAGGAGTAGAATCAATAGTTCAATACGCCAGTAGGTCACTGACGGAAGCAGAAAAAAAAACACTCGACAGTTGAAAGGGAGTGTTTAGCAGTTGTAGCATTTACAGAATATTTTCGACAATTTTTACTTTGAAAAAAATTTATTTTGCACGTAGACCAAAAATCATTAGTTTGGCTACATGCGATGCAAAATACTTCAGCCCGGCTGACACGGTGGATACTACGTCTGCAAGCATATTCATATACCCCAATATATATAAGGGGCCGTACAAATATTTTACCAGACTATTTGTCACGAAATCCAGATAAGGAAGAAAATGTGATAGCAACCATCCAGAACGAACTGGAAGGGGTAGAAATACTGTCTAAGGAAAATATTTCGAAGCATCAAAATAAAGATGATTTTTGTTTAGCAATGAAATCCCTTTTATCAAAAGGAACGGAACTGCCAGAGCACTTTAAACATTTTTTAAAGGACTTAGATAATTTTGATCTGGACGAAAGTAAAAATCTTCTAGTAAGATACCAAAGACAATCGCAAGAATATAGAAGAAATGACTTAAAAATTATTCCAGTAGTTCCAAAATCTCTGGAAGGAGAAGTTTTACAGATGGCACATGCAACGATTGGCTGTCACATGGGAGAAGCAAAAACTATGGGGAGACTGAAGGGAAATTTCTATTTTCCAAAAATGTACTCAAAAGTAAAAGCTTTTATACAAAGCTGCCAAGAGTGCACCAAACAAAAGTCGCCACCAAAGACCCCTAGGGCTGAATTAGGTCAATACACCACCCCTTCAGGGGTAGGAGAAATAATGTCAATAGACATTTGGGGATCCGGGGGAAGTTTACCAGTTTCCAGGAAAGGAAACAGGTGCGTACTAACCATAGTAGACCATTTTAATTCATGTTTATACGCTTTTCCAATTAAAGATGAAAAAACAAAAACCATTGCGAAAGTTTTGGTCAATCGCCTATTTCTGGAACACGGGATTTTCCCTAGAGTTTTACTTAGTGACAATGGGCCATGTTTTAGAGCCAAATTATTAGACGAAATTACAGAATATCTGGGGGTTAGACGATGGTTTACCTCGTCTTACATGGCCGCATCTAATGGGGAGGTTGAACGTAAGCATAGGGAATTAGCTTACATGCTGGGAATACATGCAAGAGAGGAAAATGAAAATTGGGATGAACATTTACCATTTGTACTCTTTGCAATAAATACGGCTTTTTCACGTACCTTAAAAGAAACGCCATTTTTTTGCAACATATAAGAGATCCCAGAATTTATTTAGATGAAATACAAAATGACAGAATATATTACAACCTAGACCAATATAAGCAAGAGATGGTGATGCGAATGAAAAAAGCTATGGAACAAGTTAAAGACAATCTGGAAGATGCGAAAACAGAACAAAAAGAAAAATATGACAAAACAAGCAAAAATAAAACGAGTTACTGTTTAGGAGATTTGGTTTATGTTTACAAAACAAATCTGGAAGGAACAAAAAAGTTAACACCGAAATGGGATGGACCCTACAGGATTACAAAAATTCTACCAAATAACTTAACATATGTTCTAAAACATCAGCATAAGGAAAAGGAAGAAGTAATACACCATAATAGAATGAAAAAGGGATATTTTTCAAAACCGTGGAAAACAGAGCCTATGCTGTCAGAAGAAGAAATAGAGGACACAATCTCACCAGTATATATCAGAAGACCATATGAATTTTATGACCTTTTTAACGACCACAACAGTTGGGAGAAGTTGAAGGAATATTTAGCCAAGTCTTGGCTACAAACTTTCCACAACAAACAAGAGAAAAAAGGATAAGTTCAATGTTCTTCAGATACTAGCGATGAAAGCGACAGAGAAGAGCCTCAAACACAACCTACTGGTTTAAGACATAATAAACCAGAGGTTAAATCCAAAGAGGAAGAAAAATTGGAAGAAACCAAAGAATTACCTGATTTTCATACATTAGACTCACCTACAGTCTTAACACAAAAATGGCTTTTGGAACAAACGCCATCTACCAGACGCGAGCTAACAGAATGTGACACTGAAAATTCTTCTACAGAAACCGATATATTTAAACCTGGGCCATCGTCAAGAAAACCTTCTTTGAGAGAAAAATTATGGAGTACAGTAAAGAAACCAAAGGGGCAGCAAGAAGTTCCTTTGTCAGCAGCACAAGTCGCTAAAACACTTATGAAAAAGGCCAAACATCAAGAGAAACAAGGATTAAAGATATTTGACGAGGCAACAAAACAGCACTCGGATTCAGAGCCTTGTAAACCACACTATAGAGACCACGGAAAAACTTGCCAATATTATAAAGAAGAAAAGCAAAAATTTGGGGTCCAAAACTCGGACGAGGAAACGGAAAAAGGCAGAATAAGTTCAGCCCCCAGCAGATTAATATTTGAATAAAACAATTATAACAAAAAAAAAGAAAAAAAAGCCTATTAAATAAAAATAAAACGAATAAAAAGCCTCTAAAGAAATATCTAAATTTTCTTTTTAATCGGTATATAAATAACATCAAGTTTTTCTTCAAATATATATCGCCAGTAAAAAATTATGACCGTCACATTCTAACGCTAAATTATTAGCTCCGATCTGAAGTGACATCATAGGTTCCTGCAAAAATTTTGTTTTCGATACGAGATAAGACTTCGCGAGCGGTATAATGTCAAGACTTGTCAAAACAAATTAGGCTTCGCTTCAAAAAAAAAGGAAATAAGGAAGGGCACGTAACTTCTAAATGGGTGTAGTGAACCTAATTAAATTATACATATTTAGAATCAGCATTAAAAGGCAATTCTTTTGATATGTATATTAAAAAATTTTTTTAATATACATCCCCCCCAAAATTTTTTTCGGGGGGGATAATTTAAAAAAAAAAAAAATTCTGTTTTTTTAAGATTTTTAAAATAATTATAATAGGAAAAACAGCAAGAGTTTACATTAAGTGCGCACTACATGTATAAGCTAGCTGTAGTCTTGTTATAAATAGTAAAAGATATAATAAATTAAACACTTACCAATAAGGAAGATATGTATGAACAAGAAGCCGTAGATAAAATGGGTCACAATTTAAAAGTATAGCACAGCGTAAAGCAAAGTTTTTCTCGGGTATAATTAATTTCACCTATTAAATAAATTCACAACAAACCATTAACAGAAATTACAGGGCGAGGACATTGCAGGTGAAAAACACATAATGACAGGACCGTTTGCATTTGAAAACAAAAACTGCTAAAAGTCTTGTCATTGGAGGGGATCCACCAAGCTAATCAAATTGATATTAGAAATATCGGTCAAACTGGAGAAGGTGTGGGCTGAGTGTTCGTGTAAAATCCTTCTTGCTAAAATAAAAAATAGCAGGAGGAACGATTTTGCGCGGGCACTAGACCCATAAACTTGTAGAACAGGGTAATAGTCAAAGTATCACGAAAGGGACAAATTACACTCAATGACTGTATAAAACTAAGACGCAAATTAAACTGAGGATAATTCCACACACGAATAATATAAAAGATTATAGGGAAACCACAGTAGATAACCCCTATCTCTAAGCAAGTTTTGGCACGACATAGGCATTAATTTTTGGTAAAATACAACAGACATGGAATATGTGTCTGCGATGAAAACCACACGATTTTGCGGGAATCAGGATATAGTAAAACGTACATTTTTACGAATAAATAAGAACTAGAAATTTCGGAGCAAAACTTAATTAAAAGTGTTAAAAAAAAATTAACTGAAAAACTACAGTACTTTTCTAACAGCAAAAACTTTCGAAAGAAAAATTTTTTTTAATAATTTCAAAAAATACAGGTTGCAAAAATTAGACAAAGGCCTGAATGGAATCAGTTAAACTCTGTTATACGCACTAATTGAACTTGAAGAACAAACTAGTATGAAAATTGTACTAAATAAGTACAAATAAGTAGCATTAAGAAATGCTCAAAGTAGTCAAGAAAAGAAATTTGGCTCTCTTATGTGGAAGTCGTTTTCAGAAAAATGACTAACATGGCATGAAAAAAAATTCACATAATATCCATAAGGACTTAATTTGAAGTTGAAACCTAAGACTAAACCACTAAAAGTGGGGAAGTTAAAGTGAAAATAGTCATTGTCACTTGTATGTCAAAAACAGAGTTACTGTGTGCCATGAAGGCCAGGTATTTTCTGCAGAAGGGCCACTTTTTCTGAAAAAAGAATAGCCCAAGATAAAATGGTGCCCACAAATTATTAAATAATTAATTATTGTGTGTGCAGGTTCATAATAGTCTTTTTAGCTGTAGCCATGACAATAGGACCTGGAAACGTTATAAGGAGCTACCAGAAGGCAGTCATGGTAAGCGAACCTTCAGAGTACAGGCAAAGTCATTTGATAATGACATTACAGGTATAAGGTGAACAGCAAAATTTTTTTTTTAGCTCATCAGATATAAGCTTTAAATAAAAGCCTTAAACCAAAAAGACATTAAAGCTGAAAAAAAGAGATATTACAGACAAAAACGTTATAAAACTGTCTAAAGTACCTAGAAATTCGAAAAGAATTGAAAAGCTTAAAAGTCTGAATAGACAAACAGGCTTATAAGATAATGACAGTTAATGACACAAGTGGGTTCGAAATAGAACCAAAGTTTTAAAACAAAATGTATATAGTCGTATATGAGAAAAGTTATATAGTTGTAACAAATGTAATTGAGAAAATATCTACTGTTATAAATACTAGTCTGTACCGTGTTTTGTTTTTGAAAAATGCTTTAAGTTTTAACCAATAGTATAACAACATATCTAGTTTTGCGACTTAAATACTTGTGTAAGTTATTACACAATGCTTATTTATATATACGCTGTTTTAATTTACTTTAAATTTTAACTAGTGATTTAATGTTATATGTAAATGTTTGACCTCGAGTCAACATATTAATAATTTTTTTTTTATTGTAAAATAATCTGTTTAGTATTAAGTTTGAAAGAATAATCCAGCAAGAAACATAATGTTTCGATTTAAGCGGGTAATTGTTTTTGGAGTAATTAAAAAAGTGGAGAAAGTAATTAAAAGTAGTTAACTTTCGAATGCATTTGATATATACGAAAATTGAACGTTTCATTCTGCTATATATGTAAAAATATATGCTTTATATGTATACTAATGTGGATATTTATTTTAGATACAGCATTAGCTATTTGTTTTTGGAAATCAAATTTTTCGTAGCATCTTTTCGGATCCATTTTTCCTTCAATCATATTTTGACACATTTTTGGAAAGTAACAAATTTGAAGACACTTCAAATATATCCTGATACTATCATCTCATACTCGATCAACTGATATTTTGGAAACTATAGCAGTAATACAGACTTTACTACAAGTTCGTCAGAAAGTGAGATTAAATAATAACTTAATTTAGGCCTAGAAAATGTACTACAGAGCCCAATGGCTTATGTTATTGAAATATGTGAAAATGCTTTGTCCTGGAAAAATATGTGAAAATTTAAAAATCAAAATGTTATGTGTAATTTACCCAAGGCATTTCTAAAACGAAAAATATACGGTATATCAACCACATCACACAGATAAATTAAATTATTAAGGGGAATTAAATTTAAACTCAAATAATTCATAAACTTGTCTGATATAACTTGAAATCTAATTTTAGCAAAACCATTAATATTATGTTTAAGCCGCTTGGGGTCAAGTTAAAACAGAAGACGCATATGAAGAAGGATAAAAGAGTAATTTTCAGTCCTAGAGATAGAAAAAAAGAAACAAGGATGAATTTCAAATTGAAATCCTTCGACAAAAAAGAACATGGCCTATATTGGACCAGAAACATAACCCTAAGGAAACCCATTGAGGGTAGATGCACATAATGACCCAAAGATGGCAGAAAAAAAACTGTAAACGAAATTAAGTTGTTTTAAAAGCAAAATATTGAGAATTGAGACAATTCTTCGTTAAATGGGGAGTATAGTGGTAAAGCTTTCTAATTTAGTTAATTATTAATTTAGTAAAAATATATAAGACGCAAATATGAAGTTTTGAAATACCACTTTTTATTAAGATAAGGAACATATCCTGCTAAGTTTCTGTTTAACGGGAAATTGAGAAATTACCACTTCCTAGCGATTACGTGGGAAGGTGTGGTTGATAAAAATGTATAAAAGATACATTTTATCGGAAGGGGGAATCTTATACTAACTTTATGCCGGACTGACCTCTGGTCCGTTGTTTTTAGAAATACCTTGGAACTTTGTCTTATCATTGTAAGTGTCTAAGTATCTATTTATATATTATTGTTGTTTTTGAGACTTGTGGTCTACTTGGGACAGCCAGTCCCAGTAGACAGAATATATCCGATTATATTATATGTTAAATGAATAAAAGTATTGTATTTTACACAACCTCTCTACGATCTACCTTTAGCCTCTCGAACATACCCAGTCGGTACGCCTCATTATTTCGGTTACAGCCTAAGGCACGCTACCAAAGTTTAATTACCTTAGGGCCAGAGTTTATCTCCCCTATAAAGGGAGAATAAAGGCATCTACGACTACAACCCCCAAATACCATAGAATAACACTTCACAACATCTGTATCCATTACTGTTTTCTTTTCCTACACCAAATTTGCCTAGGCTGGGGTACCATCTATCCCTATTTCTAGGGCAACTAGCCCCCCCGCGCATATCATTCCCCCAAATACATCCAATCAAAATTTTGAGATAGCCATTTTGTTCAGCGTAGTTGATTTCCAGATAGAAAATATGTTTTTGTGGAGAACACTCCCCCACAACCCTCAGTGCAAGGGTTTTAAGTTATGCCCTGGGGGGATATAAGGTTTCTATAGAAGGCGTTGTCGTAGAAACTTCAAAACAGGCTCATTCGATTGGAAATTCAAAGGGCTAGTTCCATTCTTAATCGTCGAAAGTGATTCGAGGGCAACTAGTCCCCCCCTACCTCCATCATTACCCCAAACACATCCTATAAAAATTTTTAGATAGCCATTTTGTTCAGCGTAGTTGATTTCCAGATAGAAAATATGTTTTTGAGGGGGACACTCCCCCACAACTCTTGGGGCAAGGGTTTTAAGTTATGCCCTGGGGGCATATAAGGTTTTTATAGAAGGTATTGTCGTAGAAACTTCAAAAAAGACTCATTCGATTGGAAATTCAAAGGGCTAGTGCCCTTTTTAATAGTCGAAAGTGATTGGAGGGCAACTAGGCCCCCCCACGCCCATCATTCCCCCAAACACATCCAATAAAAATTTTGAGATAGCCATTTTGTTCAGCGTAGTTAATTTACACATAGAAAATATGTTTTTGAGGAGGATACTCCGCCACAGCCCTCAGGGCAAGGATTTTAAGTTATGCCCTGGGGGCATATAAGATTTTTATAGAATATGCTGTCGTAGAAACTTCAGAAAAGGGCTCATTCGTTTTGAAATTCAAAGGGCTAGTGCCCTTTTTAACAGTCGAAAATGATAAGTAATATTGTTTGTTGTTGTTGTTTAGACCAGGGCACTTCGTATCGAAGGAGTTGTCGTGGGAACTTCGAAAGGGGCTTATTCGATTGAAAATAGAAAGGGCTGATGCCCTTTTTAATAGTCGAAAGTGATTAGAGGGCAACTACTCCCCCTTCCCTCCCACTCTCCCATTTGCCCATTATGTTTAAAAACTAAATCTTGCCTCAAGATTAAATCAAAATGCACTGTGATAATGCTAATTCCCAATAAGGCATCTCAGCAGTATCCAAAGAACGACTGAGGGTATTATTTTCAAACTTTCGAGGCTAGTTCTGCTCTTAAAATTTAACCAAATCAAAATAGTGTAAGTGTATCAAAGCTATCAAAGAAAGTAAACAGATTTTTTTGCGAATGGTATCAAGATTTCCATTTCAGGTCAACTTGAGGAGGTATAAAACTAAGTTAAAAAGTACTATTTGTGTCCAGATTTTTAAAATGGTGTATGTTGTTAAAAATTGCTGAAAATTTTCTCCAGCATACAAATAGCAGGCCAAACTATAAAGTCTTAAAAAGGAAAAGATTTAAAGTGTTATCTTCTTTTTCCCTGAAAAGACTATGCCAATATAAAACGAACAGAAATTAATTAAAACAACTTTTTCACAAAATAAGTTTTTCAAAGAAAAGTAAAGAACTCCATTAAACAAAAAATGAACGAAAATAAAATCAAATAATCTACCATTCTCGAAACTACCACAAATCAGCATCGATAAATAAATGAAACCCAAAACGAACAGAAATTAAAATAAATAACCGATTCAAACTCAAAACGAGCAGAAATTAACATAAGTTGGGCTCAAACCCCTATGCCTTCCCAAGGGAAGATCATAATTTGCACTTTACTGAAAAAAATATAAATGTTTTTACTTTTATAACTTTAATAAATCAAATAATATTAAGATTTTGATGACTAAATATCGGTATATGTATATTAAACTGACAATGCACATTCATTTGTATTTTTTTCTGTAAAGTGCAAATTATGATCTGGCCTTGGGAAGGCATAGGGGTTTTGAGCCCAACTTAAGTTAATTTCTGCTCGTTTTGAGTTTGACTCGGTTATTTATTGTAATTTCTTTTCGTTTTGGGTTTCATTTATTTATCGATGCTGATTTGTGGTAGTTTCGAACTTGGTAGACTATTTGATTTTATTTTTGCTCATTTTTTGTTTAATGGAGATCTTTACTTTTCTTTGAAAAACTTATTTTGTGGAAAAAGTTTTTTTTAATTAATCCATTCAAAAAGCGATTTTTCTTTTTTGTCAAGGTTTGAAACCTCCATGCAAGGGTTTTCAACCACGATGATTCCTATTTTGCACTTAATTTTCATGCATAACCATTTTCGAATGGTTTTATGCTCTTTCTCAAAATTTCCAAGAATATTTCTGCAATAAACATTTCCCAGAAGGATGAACCATTGTAATTCAATTCATCAATTCCATAATGTTATGCCAGCCGAATAAAAAAATAAAAAATAAATTCTGATTATAAGAAATAACACAAAACAAATAAAAAACCCTGAAAACTAAGATATAACACAAATAGCGCAAAAAAAGAGTAGATAATTAGTAATCGCAAAAATACAGCAAACATTAGCCTAACGATAATGATAAGGCTCATACAGCTTTCAATGAAGATTGTTTCTCGCGAACCAGTTTTCAAAACGTTTTGTTTTTTACTTTTGATTGCTATATACCATGATTTGTTTTTTTATTTATTGCAGCTATTGCTCCAACCATGACTATTTATAATATTTTCTAATTTTTCAAAAACTTGGGTTTAAACTTGCATTTATCTTAATTTATTTTATAGAATTCTTCGCATTCCTCTCTCCTTAGATTAGAAAAATATCTTTCATTGGTAATTTTATTGATAAATTTCTTTTTAGGTATTTTCACTAAAAGATGCCTTTTTTGGAGTTTTCATAGAAAAAAAAATTGAAAAGAAACAAATTTGCCCCTCCCCTAGATTTGGATAAATACATTTCGCCCACTCTTCAATTTTCTCACTTGATGCAACTACCATAAAAATCCCAAATAGTACACCCCTGAAGGTGCACACCTTTAGTCCTGGAGTTTGCAGCCCATTGCCGACGTCTGCTCGATATCAAAGTCAAAAGTTGGATTTTCTCTTTCTTACAGAAGGTAATTCTGTATTATATTTGTCAAAACTAATTCCCACGCTTTGAAAGTAATTTGTATTTTAAAATTTTGGGTGAAAACATTTAAAAACGTTATTGCGAAAAACCTTGGGCGCATACTTTCAGACAGAAAATAATATCTTATTTAGAATAGAATTGACTTGTGTAAAAAGTCACACTTTTCACGCATAAACAGCCAATTTGCCTTTTCAAGTAACTTCTCAGTGTCTATTTTACCGTGAATTTCCGAAATCTGGTTAATGTCGGCATTCACCGGTGAATGTTCAAATTCTTTTTTCTATGCTTGGGTTCAATTAGCTTTGCGAGTCAGCTTTTTCAGTCTTATGCAAGCTATGATGGTAAAAGTTAAAGTTAGGGTAGATTATGTTAGTTTAGGTTAGATTAGATTATGTTCAATGTGTTTCTAAATATCAGAAATGGGTTAAAAACCTAACATAAGCTGACCAAACCTAGCCTAACATCATTTAACCAAACCTAATCTATTTAAACCTAACCTGTCATCACCAAACCTTGCGTTAAATTGGAAAAGTTGACTGGCAACGCTGACTAAATCCAAGGAGAAAAAGGTATTTCTTACAGTCACCGAAAAGTGTCGTCATTCACCAATTTGTGGACATTGATGGTAACATCTATACAGGTTTTTCAGCGTTAGGTCCTACATTTAGGATAGGTATTCTCCCACTGATCACACTTATCATAGTGACAACTGGAGTATAGGTGTCCTCTAGGGCGAGAGTCACAAATCTCTTCAAGACAGGAATTACAATCTTTAATTTGTAGTGCATATCCTCTATGCAATTTACATAGGTTGCATAATCTACACTTTTCATCATACTCGTCAATAATTGTGCAATTCTCAAATGATGACCAGCTACTCTGTGTATACATGCATAGTGGACATGTATAGAACATTTTTATTTAGAATAAATTATTTTTAAGCATATATTATTTTCAGCATAGAAGTGACTAACCATTCGCATATTGGCTTAAGGACATTTTGTCGGAACATGATTGTCGGAAATAACAGAACTCGCTCTGCAAATGCTCTTCTTGCAGACACTCCACATCAGGGTCTTCTCCTATTTGGAGAAGATAAGCGTGAGTAAATGTCGTAGAAACCGCATTAGTAATATAATTTTTTTTTTGGGGGGGGGGGGGGAACTTAGCTTTGGTAATTGTTTCTGTAATATTATATGAAATTCAGGATCAACTTGTACGGGGTCAAAAGAAAATATGGATGAAAAATCAGTGTTCCATTCATTGGTGGTAATTTGATTTGTAGGAATTGATGTGGAACGTGTAAGTTTATCCACCAAGAGTTGAAAATTGTTCCGTATTGACTGGCATACATATTTAAATTGATTGTTTTTTTCTAACTTTTCACAATTTTCTAAAAATTATGCTTCGTCCATATAACCAAAGCAAAAACTATACCGGAATGAGGCTCATTGCAATTCTTCTATATTCTGCATAAGTACGATGTTGGAGTTGGGCTTCTTTTAACTGACAGAATTATAGCCTATATATATATATATATATATATATATATATATATATATATAATATATATATATATATATATATATATATATATATATATATATATATATATATATATTATATATATATATATATATATATATATATATATATATATATATATATATATATATATATATATATATATATATATATATATATATATATATATATATATATATATATATATATACAGGGGCGAATCTCCAGCGTGTTTATTGGGGGGGGGGCAAGAGGGGTCCATATCCAGATATTCAAAGGCATGGGATGTGTAATAATTTTCTCCACATTATTGGGGGGAGCTCATATATATGTATTTATATATGAAATCGTTTCCCTGCCTCTTCTGGCTGAAATACTGAAGTATTATAATTTCCGTGATACCATGTTTCTCCAATTCTTGTGAGTAAATAGGACTTTTACACATTCGACCCAGGGGAAATATAAATCCTATTGGGTTTTTCAGTGTATTTACGACGAGATTTGGAGCCTAATAATTTAAGATCTTTGAATGTATACGAAATTCAATAACATCTGAGACTAAAAAGAGAGATTTCTGCTTCACGGAGATTACTTTTGAATAGAATAATTTTGTAGTCGCTCAAAGGATTTTGCTTCAAGGACTCGTTGTTAGTGAACAGACAGAATGTATGTGTATTATTTTACTATATACTTTTATTATATACTATATGTACTTTTATTATACTTCCTGTACTATATTTACTGCAACAAGTGCCGGCCTCCTGACCACTTTCTAGGTACCTGCAAGAACCCTGAAATCTCAATTATGCGAGATGTTCGGGTCCTCATGAATCAACCAAAGATTCGCCTTGCAACCTGCACCTCAAATGTACCAATTGTGCTGGCAACCCTGTATCTTATAGCCTTAAATGTCCTTAGCTTCGAGAAATTGTTACGAAATCTGATCGAAAATGAATTTAAAATCTACTAGTATATGCTCTTTTAATATTAATGGAACCAGGAACAAAGATATATGCATTGATAGCATGTTGAGCTCTTTTGACGTAGTCTTACTTCAAGAACATCTATTGACCGGTGCCAGCGTTAATTTTTTGCGTAGAAGTCCAGATCATATCGTATTTACCACGAATGCACGGCGTACACGTGGTCGACCCTTAGGAGGTCTGGTGAGTATCATTAAGCGTCAACTTTGCCATTTTCCCCCTAAGCGTTATGGTTCTAATGATAATTATCTCGCGATCAGATTTGGAAATATTGTTTTAATTAATGTTCACTTGCAGCATAACAATAACACTATGCATTCTTATAAAGCATTTACTAAGACCTGTGTCAAGCTGAATAATTTAATCGCTGGGATTTGTGCAAATGGGTACGATTGGTTATTAATTGGTAATTTGAATCGTGATATAAATTTGACGTCTCTCCGATCCGAAACCCTCTAATATAGTCTTTCACCGGCTTTCGGATTACAAATAAAGATCTGCCATACACATATATTTATAATACTGGGATACTCGCTCTAACCTTGACCATTGTGTCTGCTCAGCCGATCTATCGATATATAGCGTTTACGTTGACGAAGAAGAGAGGGACTACGACCACTTGCCCTTACCGTTACAAGTTTCTGTTCCTGCTAATTTGGTGATTAACTCTCCTCGTGTAAATAATTCCAAGTGGTTTAAAATCGTAAGTGGAATCGTACGAATTGGCCTTTGTATCTGGCTACACTAGCCTCCCCGTTGCATATTATTAAAGTAAGGTATAACCAATTATGTTACATTTTTTTTCATAGAATGCTCGAGCATAATTAAACACATATTATTATGGCATTGTAGACTTCATGAAGAAGGCTGAAGAAGTCGCAGTTCCTAGTGAAATGGTTCGTTGCCGTACTAGTAAACCTATGTGGAATATTAACCCTGAGTTAAAATCAAACAAAATTGTGGCTCGAAATTTGGATTACCTGCGGGCGTCCGTGTAGTGGTAATTTTTTTGATATAAAATGGAAAACTAAAATTGCTTTCAATCGTCGAATATGATCTTTTCGGGAATCTGGTGCCGAATTTCCGAAAAGTTAAAATGAATGGAAGCGTGCTATTAATTCTTCGAGACTTGATTGTTCACATGTTGACAATATATCGCAACGATCCTGGATTCAGCATTATTCGGGTTTATTTTCCGTAAGAAATTATGCTTTTCACGCTCGGTTTTCGATTCTTTTGTCTCGTTGTTTATCCCCCCCCCTAAAGTATCACAACAAAGTGTCATTCGCGTTTCTATCGACGCCATTATGGCATCGATTAAGCGACTGAAATCTCAGTCCTTTGATATAGATTAACTAAAAAACCTTTTCCACAAAATAAGTTTTTCAAAGAAAAGTAAAGAACTCCATTAAACAAAAAATGAGCAAAAATAAAATCAAATAATCTACCAAGCGTGAAGCTACCACAAATAAGCATCGATAAATAAATGAAACCCAAAACGAACAGAAATTACAATAAATAACCGAGTCAAACTCAAAACGAGCAGAAATTAACATCAGTTGGGCTCAAAACCCCTATGCCTTCCCAAGGCCAGAACAAAATTTGCACTTTACTGAAAAAATTTAAATGTTTTTACATTTAGAACTTTAATAAATCAAATAATATTAACATTTTGATTACTAAATATATGTATATTAAACTGACAATGCACATTCATTTGTATTTTTTTCAGTAAAGTGCAAATTTGGTTCTGGCCTTGGAAAGGCGTAAGGATTTTGAGCCCAACTGAGGCTAATTTCTGCTCGTTTTTAGTTTGACTTGGTTATTTATTGTAATTTCGGTTCGTTTTGGGTTTCATTTGGATTACCAGCAAATATTTCGACAAGAACCTCCGCCAGGTCGTCCTAAGTGGTAAAAAAAAACCCAACAAGAATCTAACCTTTTAGAGTTCACTGCACAGTGTGTAGTGTGTAGTGAACTGTGAACTCTAAAAGGTTAGATTCTTGTTTTTTTTTTTTTTTTTTTTTTTTTTTTTTTTTTTTTTTTTTTTTTTTTTTTTTTTTTTTTTTTTTTAGTGCTGAGGACGACTTGGCGGAGGTCCTTGTCGATTTTATTTGCTGGTTTTTCGTCTTTAAATTTTACCACTGGCTGACACAATTCTCGTTTTCTTACCCTTATTTTGGTGTTATTTATCATTTATTATTTCCTTTCCTCTCTTAGCTTCATACGTCATTGTTGGGGTTGATAGCCGCCAATATTATACCGGTAGGCCACAATGCCACCAGTGTTATAGTGATAAGCTACAATGCCCCCAGTATTGGCGTGATAATGTACGGGTGTCACCACTTATTGGAGGTGAAAGCCCCGGCCCCAAATTATAATGTGATGCCCGCGTCTACCACACCGGTTCTGCAAATATCAGGTTTGGTACTACCCTATTTACAGTATACCCTGTCCCAGGGTATGATAACGCGATCGAGTGGTCAAATGGCCACTTTCTAAAGCCAAGTGTACCCGCCCTGGGCTACCACAGAAAATCTCTAACTCTCTCCTTGGAGGTAACAAACCCCCCTGTCAATATAATAATGACGGTATCTCGTAACTCTATTCCTACCCTGCCTGGGTTCTGGGAAAAATAATCTCACACGGCTGTAGAAAATACCTTACTTGTATTCATCCAACGGTCACATATAATAACAAAAATATGCTTCCCCAACCGGGGTCTAAATGCAGACTAACTCAAAAATAATATTCTGCACACAACTGTTCAGAGGGGTGGACCTTCACTTGGCCCAGCCAATCCTCTCAATCCCCATTCAAAACCCATTCTTAGCTTTATCTTTCAATGACTCAAACCAGGAAGTCCAAAATAGAATTTACTTCAAAGCTTACTTATTGCAAAACAACTATAGCTTAGTAACGAGACTTTTAAATTATCATTGAAAATTATACTATAGGCAAATCTAAGCAAATGTAATTACGGAACGAAAACAGGTCATTTATCTGAAAAGAAAAGAAACAGGGGCAGAACCCCAACACTTCCCCCCGTAAGATAAATGACCGCCCACGCGCTACCTTGGTCCACCCTTACAAACATAAACACATAACTTCAACTTTACAAAATCCATTTGCCTTCTCTCTTCCACCAGTGTCTGTGCTACTACTTCCACCGCTTGGCTCTGGATCGGTCGTCATCAACACGTCTCTACTGTAGAACCACCATGGTCTAGATCGTATAGCATCCGCGTTAGGTTTTGAAAGTTGAAATCCCAAGATTCGTAGAAAACGGTTGTGCGCAGCACAATCAAAAACAAAAATTTTCTCGCTCTCACGAATTTACATTTGAGAAGAGCAGAGAATCAGTTTCTGGCACATTTGATGATGCCAGCCATCATGAAAAATTGGCTGCACTAGCCTCTTAATTTCCATCTGTGGAAACAACCCCACATCTCGATAAAAAAGTAAATTGCCCCTTGGCATAATTTCAAATAATCTAAGGCCGAAAATGCAAAGGCCTGTGAAAACGATAAGGGTACTGGGAATGAAGTAAAATTTTGAGCGAACCATGAATCGCCTTTTTTCTGGGTTCCCTCCCCTGGGATAATCAAATAAAGAATATGCATTGACGCTAATTGAAGATGAAATTTGGATACATCTCCCACTGAATACAATTTGCCGGAAATAATTGTCGGTTCCCATGAAGAGTAAAAATTATGATTAGGGTTACCGGACAAAGGTTTGGGTGAAATGTGAAGTGACTTGGAGAGAGTATCCTCCAAGGACTCCAGATCAGAGAGGCAAAAGCTCAGTAAAGAGATCACAACTTGTCCGCCAGTTGTACACTGGGGAAAAGGGCTATCTTCCACGACTATCTTCAATGGCATTTATATGTGTTTCCGCCGGGTCTATTGTACCCAAAGGGGCACTTTCCTCGTCATTTTCTGAGGTCGAAATCATGAGTCAGCGCTTCTGGGGATCTTTGCGGCTTCCCCTTTCATTCTCCCTGTTAAATTTCCTCAGTAAATTCACATGGTAAACTTCTTCCTTTTTCCTTGCTCCATCTAACTCTATCATATAATTTACATCATTCATTTTTTTTCACCTTAAATGGTCCTTTCCATCTTACTTCCAATTTGTTATTTCCGTCCGGTAGCAAAATGAGGACTTCATCCCCTTCCGCTAATTCCCGCATTCGGGCGGATTTATCGTACCATATTTTCGTTTTTTATGCACATTTCCCCTGTGCTTGCTTGGCAATTTCATGGTATTTATGCAGTTTTTCTCGTAGTGATAACAAGTGGGTTATCACTGTTTCTTCATTTTTCTCCTCATTCTCCCATGATTCCTTTAAAATGTCTAACACCCCCCTCGGGTTTGTCCCAAATAGTAATTCAAATGACGAGAATCCTGTAGCTTGGTGTGGAGTTTCTCTGTATGCAAAAAGGACATAAGGAAGCATTTTGTCCCATTGGTTTACATAATCTCTTACAAAATGTCTCAACATACTAATTAGGGTTCCGTTAAATCTTTCTGTCACTCCATTTGTCTGAGGATGGAACGGAGTAGTTAACACTTGTTTAATGCCGAGAATTTCGTATAATTTTCGGATGTATGTCGATATAAAATTGGTTCCATTATTTGTTAAAATTTCCTTCAAGATTCCGTGACGTGAGACATATTTCGCTAATTCTTCTGCGATTTTTGGCGATTTTACTGTTCGCATTGGGATAACTTCTGGGTATCTCGTAGCCAGATCATAAATAACTAGAATGAATCTGTTTTCCGAGCTAGATTTCGGAAGTGGACCTACAATGTACATTAAAATTCTCTCAAATGGTTTGCCAAAAATGACATTTTTTTCATTGGAACTTTTTCATTTGTTTTTTTGTATGACACTAATTGACAATCTTTGCATCTTTTACAAAAGTTGATAATATCCTTTCTTAATGCTTTCCACCAAAAACGCTGCAAGACTCTATCTCTTGTTCTTTGGGATCCCATGTGTCCCCCCGTTGGGCTTGAGTGAGCCAACTTTATTACCGCTTTTCTCAGTTCATGTGGTACCAAAAGTTGTAATTTTCTAGGGTTTTCCCCAGTCTCCATTATTTTATAAAGTAGACTTCCATTACTGGAAAACTGTTTAGATTGCGGATTTTTTTATTCGTTAGGGCTCGTTTTATTTTTCTGCAATCTCTATCATTTGTTTGTAATTCTGCGAAATTTTCGGAGGTTATCCCCGAGTATTTCGGTTAGTTCATCTTCGGTTTCCTCTGGTTCTCTTTCTACGGTCAATAATTTCACTTGTTTATGGTTATATTCCTTTTTCTCTGCCCTTTTTTGGCTTTTAGGTTTTCTTAGTTTTGTATTTCTTATGAACAGCTCGTCGTCAAATTGAAATGGGTTTTGTATATTTTGATCATCATTTTCATTAGTGGGCGGCGCAGCCTCCCTTTTCCTTTTTCTTGTTTTCTTGTCACCGCATTTACTTTTTTAATCATGGAGGTTGCTTTTAGTGCAAGAAAGTTTTCGATATTGCCGAAATCTCCCCCTAGTAAAACTTCTACTGCAAGAGTAGGTACAACCCCTACTCTTAATTCCTTTTTATCCGTATTTCCTTCTTTATTGGCGATTTCTATTATGACCTGGGCCGTCGGACATTTATGTTTTGCTCCTTAGTAGCATAGCGCTGCCACTTTATTTTCATAGTTTATGTCCATTTTCTTTGTTAAATCTTTCCGTACATAGGTTTGGTCGCTGCATGAATCGATAGCTATTTCTACCGATTTACCATTTAGTTCGACACATACTTTGTGTGATTCTGCAAATGCGCAAGTTTTCATATTCTCCGGGCTTTTAACCAATGCGGTTCTCTTATACGGTTGAAACTTTTTCCCATTCTCTCGGGAGCGATCGTTCCTCGGATTGTCCTGTTTTCCGTTTTCTCCATCGTCCCTTGTTCTGTAGTTATGTCGTAATTTTTTTTTTCGTGCTGCGGCAATCTGAGGCATTATGTCCACGTTTATTACAGTTATAATAGGTAATATCATACTGTTCCTGTTTTTGGTTGTATTTCCTAGAGTCTTTATTTGGGCAATTGGTGCTACAGTGGCTGCCGGAGTTACAATCGCAGCACGTTGATTCTATTTGTCTTTGCCATATCTGGCTAGTATTATTTTTATTTTCTGAGTAAAGGTATTCTTTCCTACCACTACCTGCTAGCCTTGTTCTTGGTGGGAATGTCTCCCTCCTAATTTCAGTGTGCCTGTCTGCTAATTCGGACATTTCTTCAATTGTTTGTGGGTTTTTCTCTTTTAAGTACATTCTCATATTTGGATAGGTATTTTCTAAGAATTGTACCATCGCTGTTTTATCCTTTATCAAGAATTGTTCCTTTATCTTTTCTTTTATTTCTTCCGGGTCTTCCAACATTCTATAGTTTTCTAACTCTATCCATTTTAAACACATATCTTTCGATTTGTACCCGTATTCTTTATAAGTTTCGTTGTCTCGTCTAGTTTCGCTTCTAAACCTCCTTTGAAAGTGCTCGGGGGAGAGTTGAAACCTTTCAAAAAATGGCTTGTTTAAGTCTTTCAAAATATTTTGAGTAGTGCATTGGTAATACTTTATATGCAATTTGTGCTTTGTAGTTAAGGAGGGGCTGTATTCTTGTCACCCAATTTTCTCTCGGCAATCCGCTTAATTCCGCTGTTTTTCAAATTTGTATATGTATAAATGTACATTTTCATTTTCTTTCATTGGTTGAAGGTTTACTGCCTGCATTACCTCTATTGCAGACGATTTCAGAGGCTCTTGGGAATCTCTCCCTGCAATCATTTCCATTATATGTTTTCTTTCCTCTCTGTCTGCCTCCTCCTTTTTTTCCTTTGGCAACTCTATCTCTTTCTCTTTCTCTTCTATCTTCCTCCTCCTTTTTTCTTTGGCTACTCTATCAGCCTCTTCCTTTCTTTCTCTATCTATTCTAATATTCTCTTCTCTCTGCTCTCTAGCTACCCTCTATTTCTCTCTTTCTTGTCTATCTCTCTCTGTCTCTTTTCAATCTTCTTCATCTTTTCGTTCTCTGACTATTCTCTCTTCCTTCATGAAATTTAATATTTGTTGTGTCGTATTTGTTTGAGTATTTTTCGCCAGCCCCTGCTGGAAATTGAGCTTCTACTACTCCTGCTACTTGGCCTTTTTTGATTCTCTCTGTCTTTATATCCTCTTAATTCCTTTTCTGTTCGTTCTATAATTATATTTTCTCTTACCCGCAACTCCCCTACATTTTGTACCTCATCTGAAGGGTGAGTTGGTTTTGTTTTACCCGTATTTTCATATAATGATTTTTCTTCATGTATTATCGCCACTGTTTCTTTTGTCTGGGTTTTTCTATCTGGGAAGAATTCTTTCTGAATCTGCCTTAAACTCTTTTCTTCCTCCACGGTTTGTATCGGAGATTGCTCTATTACTGATTTTGTTTTGAATATTTCCCCTTCACACGTGTCAGAAATGTCAATTTCACCCCCTGAGTGATATATGGTTCTATCTGATGGTGTTTTTCTTAGGGTATTTCCAGCGGGAGTCGCATACAATTGCGTGTCTGAATTCGATTTTTGTTCTACCGCGGAAGATCTTGTCTAAATTCTTCGTTTGTCCGCCATTATTTCAAGGTTTACTTAACGTCTTTCATCCAAATGAAAATCCTTTTACCAATGTCCTTTTTTTTATCCTTTTGTGAAAAATTGTTTCCTTATAATTTGCCGATTCTACGTGGGCGGTGCAGCCTCCCTTGTCTCACAAGTTAATTATTCGTGTGGTCTATTGACTCTTAAATTTTATTATTTATTATTATCTAACTAGGCACAGCAGCGATAAAAAAATTCTCTTCAAGATTTTTTATATGCATATATATATGTAACCACAATAGGCTACTATGTAGGCTAACTCAACTTGTCTCTTCGAAAACGCGGAATTCTTTTACTATCAGGTTTACTGATAGGACCTTTTCTTCCTGCCACCAATGTTCGGGTTGATAGCCACCAATATTATACCGGTAGGCAACGATGCCACCAGTTTTATAGTGGTAAGCTACAGTGCCCCCAGTATTGGCGTGATAATGTACGGGTGTCACCACTTATCGGAGGGGATAGCCCCGGCCACAAATTATAATGTGGTGCCCGCGTCTACCACACCGGTTCTGCAAATATCGGGTTTGTTACTACCCTATTTACAGTATACCCTGTCCCAGGGTATGATAACGCGATCGAGTGGTCAAATGGCCACTTTCTAAAGCCAAGTTTACCCGCCCTGGGTTACCACTGAAAGTCTCTAGCTCTCCCCTTGGAGGTAACAAACCTCCCTGTCAATATAATAATGACGGTATCTCGTAACGCTATTCCTACCCTGCCTGGATTCCGGGAAAAATAATCTCACAGGGCTGTAGAAAATACCTTACTTGTATTCTTCCAACGGTCACATATAATGACCAAAATATTCTTCCCCAACCGGGGTCTAAATGCAGACTAACTCAAAAATAATATTCTGTACACAATTGTTCATAGGGGTGGACCTTCACTTGGCCCAGCCAATACTCTCAATCCCTATTCAAAACCCATTCTTAGCTTTATCTTTCAATGACTCAAACCAGGAAGTCCAAAACAGAATTTAGTTCAAAGCTTACTTATTGCAAAACAACTATGGCTTAGCAACGAGACTTTTAAATTGTCATTGAAAATTATACTATAGGCAAATCTAAGCAAATGTAATGACGGAACGAAAACAGGCCATTTATCTGAAAAGAAAAGAAACAGGGGTAGAACCCCAACAGTCATGTATAGCCAGTGTGGTCTTAGAAAGGAAATGGTGGGCGTGAGAGGGGGTTAGTTTCCCTTCAATCAGTTCCAACTATTAAAAGGGCACTAGCCCTTTCAATTTCCAATTGAATGAGCCCTTTTTGAAGTTTCTACAACATCGCTTTCTATAAAAACCTTATATGCCTAACTTACGACCCTTGCCCTGAGGGCTGTGCGGCAGTGTCCTCCTCAAAAAAATAATTACTATCTGGAAATCCAATACGCTGAACAAAATGACTATCTAAAAATTTTTATTCCATGTGTTTGGGGAAAAGGTTGGCGTGAGAGGGGGATTAGTTGTCCAAAAAATCACTTTCGACTATTAAAAAGGGCACTAGACCTTTGAATTCCCAATCAAAAGAGCCCTTTTCAAGTTTTTAGGACAAAGATTTCAATAAAAACTTATATGCCCCCAGGGCATAAATTGTAACCCTTGCGCTGAAGACTGTGGGGGAGTGTCCTCCTCAAAGGTATAATTTCCTGAACTTTAAACTTCGTGAAACAAAAAGGCTATCTCAAAATTTTGATTGGATGAGTTTGGGGAAAGGGTGGGCGTGGAAGGGATGTTAGTTGCCTTCCAATCACTTCCGACTATTAAAAACGGCACTAGCCATTTCAATTTCCAATCGAATGATTCCTTTTTGAAGTTTCTACGACAACGCGTTCTATAAAAACCTTATATGGCCCCAGGGCATAATTTACAAGCCTTGCTCTGAGGCCTGCGGGGGGTTGTCATCCTCATTGACCTAATTTCCAGAACTTTCAACTACGTTGAACAAAATGGCTATCTTAAAATTTTGATTGGATGTGTTTGGGGAAATGATGGATATGAGAGGGGGGTTAGTTGCCCTCCAATCACTTTTGACTATTAAAAAGGGCACTAGCTCTTTGAATTTCCAGTCGAATGAGCCTTTTTTGAAGTTTCTACCACAACGCCTTCTATAAAAACATTATATACCCCCAGGGTATAACTTACAGCCCTTGCCCTGAGGGCTGTGGGGGAGTGTCCTCCTCAAAAACATAATTTCTATGTGGAAACCAACTACGCTAAACAAAATGGCTGTCTCAAAATTTTGATTGGATGTGTTTTGGGAAATGGTGGCTGTGAAAGGGGTGTTAGTTGCCTTCCATTCACTTTCGACTATTAAAAAGGGCACAAGCCACTCCGATTTGCAATTGAATGAGCCCTTTTCAGAGTTTCTACAACAACTTGTTCGATACGAAGTGCCCTGGTATAATGGGAAAAAACAATAAATAGTACATTTTGCCAACATTGTTCTTATATGCCCCCAGCGGATAACTTAAAACCCTTGCCCTGAGCATTGTGGGGGAGTGACCTCCTCAAAAACATATTTTCTATCTGGAAATCAACTACACTGAACCAAATGGCTATCTCAAAATTTTGATTGGATGTGTTTCAAGAAATGGTGGGCGTGGAAGGGATGTTAGCTTCCTTCCAGCCGCTTTTGACTATTAAAAAGGGCACAAGTCACTCCAATTTCCAATTGAATGAACCCTTTTCGAAGTTTCTACGACAACTTGTTCGATACGAAGTGCCCTGATCTAAAGGAAAAAAAAAATAATACATTGTGCCTACATCGTTCTTATATGCCCCAGGGCATAATTTAAAACCCTTGCCCTGAGAGTTGTGGGGGAGTGACCTCCTCAAAAACATATTTTATATCTCGAAATCAACTACACTGAACAAAATGGCTATCTCAAAATTTTGATTGGATGTGTTTGGGGGAATGACGGGCGTGGGGGGGGGGGGTGGGGCTAGTTGCCCTCAAAACACTTTCGACTATGAAAAAGGGCACTAGCCTCTCCAATTTCCAATCCAATGAGCCCTTTTTGAAGTTTCTACGATAACTCCTTCGATACGAAGTGCCCTGGTCTAAGACCGGAAAAAAAAAAAAAAAATTAGTACATTGTGCCAACATCGTTCTTTACTTAGGCTGCCGCTATTGCACTGCCTATGATGCTAGCGTTAACGGACAAGTTCTGCATATATGTGCACATAATGTGTCCAAAGCGTCAAACAATTTTGTTCATTCACAGGCCCTTTACTCTTTATATGAGCCAGGGACAAACGCCTTTTGTAAGATTTAAATCAAATGGTTTTACTTTTGGGAATATACCTGTTCGCCGTGGAGTTAGACAGGGAGGGGTGCTCTATCATATATTTTCAGTGCTTGTTTATCTAGTGTTCTTTCGAAGATTAATTTTAAAAACAAAGTTTTTCCGAGGGAAGTAAAGAGCGAAGTTGAAACTTAAAACGGATAAAAATTATTACTTCACAGCATATTTAATATATATTAACATAACTAGTACAAATAAACCATCTAATTATGTTTCCCTGTTTTTTTTTTATGATTATACAAAAATAGCACTTTACTGAAAACACAAAAGTCAAGTATAAAAAACAGAATTATTGATTTAAGAGTCAAAAGTGAGTTTGCAGCCTGACAACACTAAATGAATCTATTAATCTTTTCATAGTCTTACACCAGTTGTGACATTAGGAACTTTCAGTATACAATTAAAATTATCTTAAAAACATAAGCGTAAAACTAAACATTTTTTAATAACCGCGAAGTAATTTAACAGCATACAGAAATATTGGATTGACTTATCAAGCAGCATTTTGCTCTCACCAGCTATAATCCAACTAGTTGGTAATATACAGTCTTAAATTGTAAGAAATATGCTTTAGTATCACTTGAAATGAAGATAAAATAAGGCATAATATGAATTCTGGAAATCCGATTATTTCTCTCTGTACAAGAGTGAAATTCAAGCTATGATACAAATTCTAAAGCTATAGTCCTAATTCTATCAAGACGGCCTTACTTCGAACTTGTGTACAAACTAATCATGAAATGTTCTTTTAAGAATCAAAACGAGAGCAAGTCATTGAACTGAGCCATTGTGCAGAACTGATACCAAATTAAACTTAAAAAAATAAAGAAAACCCTAAAATGGATTGTTGCTTTATCTTAAAAGTGATTGATCCTAAAGGGATTGATAATGTTTTGATTCTATAAAAATTATCCTTGATTGGTTTGCTTTTACTGTACCAAAACTCCTATATTATTTTGTGTTTTCAATAAAGTGCTAGTTTTACATAATCATAAAAGCATAGGGAAACACAATTAGTTGGTTTATTTGTACTAGTTATATTAATATATATTAAATATGCTGTGAAGTAATAATTTTTGTCCGTTTTACGTTTCAACTTCACTCTTTACTTCCCTCAGAAAACTTCGTTTTTTAAAATTAATCTTTGTTCGTTTTTGATTCAAATTTAATGCAGAAACAACGCTGCCATGATCTTTTTTATTTATACGGAATAATGCATGCTCGTTTTAAGTTTTAGTGTCACTTCTTATTTTCAGTTGAAAACTTATTTTTAATATAAGTTCTAATTATCACCGACTTAGGGGAGATAAAACAGCTCTAAAAATACTCCAAACAACCTTGACAGCTAAGAAAAACTTTTAGTCTATAGCATAAAGTTCATTATCCATACTTCACAAAACAATACATTTTTTTCAGGAAAGTTTGTTTTTCGATGAGCAAAAAGCTGTTTTTACTCGGCCGACATCGCCTGAAAAAGCCATAATGAAGACAAGGCCTTATAAACCACCTACTGACTAGCAGAAAGTAGAAGGCTACTGTAACAAAAGAAAGCTGTTTAAGGGCTCATTTAAAAGCTTATATTTATACTTAATCACTTTTTATAAATTTGAATTGATAGCACATTCCCACAAAGTGCACTTTCGGTTGTTTCCCCAACTTTTTAAATGAAACAATTGTCTTTTCCAAAGAAAAGGCAATATTATATTTCAATGTTATACGTTTGTAGGTAGAGTTGAAGGAGATGATTTTTTTTGTCAAATTGATATCAAATCATAACATTCGAAAACAAAATAAGAGACAAATGTGGTCTTGGGAGGAGGTTTAGTTGCCCAAAATCTTTACGGTCTCTTAAAAAGAACACTAGAAGAAAAAACAACAAATTGAAACGCATCCGGGATTAGTCTTCTGGCAAAAACATAAATTCTACATTTTTGCAGATAGGAGATCATAACCCCCACAATAACATTTTCTGATACGCTGAATCTGAAGGTCTAATTTACATTGAGATTTACTTACTTTTTGGGGGGTGTTTTTCCCCTTTTTGAAAATCAGGCTCACTGTTTTCAAAGTCCCTTAATCGATCAAAATCCCTTTTTCTTCTGAGGCTTGGAGCCTTTGGTGGGTAGATATTAAACGTAGTGAAATTTATATATTTGCAATCTGCATAAAAACCCTATTTTTATCAATTGTTATCAAAATTTCATTTTTGAGTTTCGGTTACAATTGAGCTGAGTCGCTCCTTAATTACAGTTTATCACTATGAATTGTTTTATAAAACTTATTGGACTAATGTCCCATTTTTTAATTAATCCTGTAGAAAACCGGAGTTTTTGGAGCACGATTCATGCTATTAAAGTGAAGTATTTCTGAGTCCAGTTGAAATGTGCACCATTTTAGAAAATTCTCATTTTTGGGGAAGCTTTTGGTTCCTTTACGTGTACGTAAAGCACTGAAATACCCTTACAGGCGTCTTCTTTTCTTCGATATATTTGCTTACTTGGTTATTCAGCGTAAGCAGCAAATTTATGGCAAATCCAGGGAAAGATTTTTTTTAAACACTTTTTGGGTCTCGTTACAAAAATGACGTTCATCGCAAAAACACAAGTTGTTCCCACAAAAAGATTTTTGTTATTAATTAGAAAAAATTGAATTCAGAAAGCAATATATTTTCACCGTTAGTACTGTTAAGGTTATGGTAGCATCTTAAGAAATTTTCTACCTGCAGAAACTCACAAAAAATGTATTTAAAAAAACTATTCTAAAAGTTAAAAGATAATTTTTGTACATAAATTTCTCCGTGTCCATTTTGCAGACAAGAAAGCTCAACTTATTTCAAAATTAAAAATATATTTCCTTATTTTTATAATTATCTTTTTATGCTCAAAATTCAATTAGCATTCCCCTTTTTCTGCTATAATTCAAATATTTGAATTGAATTTATACTGAACATATTACTTTCAATGTTCCTATTGTCAAATTTAAAATGATATTCAAGAAACTTCAAACTACTGTTGAAGTTCAAACCGTGTTGATTGATATAACCTATTTACGGTGAAAATTACACTTTTCTACTGAAAAGTACATAAATCTTAATCATTTCAATAATTTGTTGGAATTCAACAAGCAAGTCACAATTCCGACAGAAAAATTCGATTTTTTTGTGACTTGTTTGAATTCGATAAGCAAGTCACAATTCAAGCAGAAAAATTAGAATTTTTTTTGACTTGTTTGAATTCGAGCAAAACATTTTGTTTTAAATCAATTTTTTTTTTTACAGTGCACCTTCTTCACTTGAGACACGACACCAAAAGTGCCGTTTTTAGTGCCATTGGAACTCGATGATGGTGGAATTTATAGCACAGACGTAGATGCGTGCAATATCTTTTATATGAGCTATACCAGATCTGTTGACGATGTTCTGGTAGGCTGCTAGTGCCACCCTTTGAGAAACAGCATATAAAGTTCCATTTTAGTGCCATATGGCACTTGCAGATGGCGGGATTTATAAAAAGCACGTAGATATGAGAAATAGCTTTTGAATGAGCCATTAAGAATCTCTCTATGATGTACTGGTAGCCCGCTAGACCTGTTGAAAAAAAAAGAAAAGAAAAAAAAAACAAAAAAAAAACGGGAGATAGATCAGTGCTACCGATGCAAAAAAGTGATTTTCCTTGTTATTCAGGGAGGGGGACTGTAAATTCCCTGTACAAGGTTTTGACCATGTTGATTCCAATGGTACACTTTTCATTTTGATCTGACGCCATTTTCGAGAGGTTTGAGGTTTTTTTCGAAATCACCATAAGTTTTTTTTCGCAATAAACTTTGACTATTAAGACAAATCGAAATGATAGTTAACGTTCCTGAGTCATTGTCAGATGGGAATTTTTTTCATTAGGCAGTTTTTTTCAAAACGTGTTTTTTTACTTTTGGAATCTTTAACGACCTATAATGTTTAGTGATTTGTTAATGTTCGCTCTTAAAATTTCAGAAAAATGCTTAAGCTAGGTCTATTTTTTCTCTCTTGAATTGATACAGTAAAGAGTAAGAAAGAAAATTCCTTCAATTTTATATACACGATTCTTTTCTATCATATTATTTAAAAATAAATGGAAAAAAAAGCCTAGAAATGAAGATAAAGTTAAAAAAAGTAAAAATATTTATTCTCTTGGAACAAAACTCTTATAGTACACTAACTCCTTCTTCGGTAATTTCAATTAACGCTGGGTTATCAACAAGGGAGAAAATGTTTCCATTTCCACTTGAGCTTGGCAAGCAGTGCTCCTTAGAGAGCTGTTCTATCGCCTTCGGTTGCTTTCTTGCAGTGCTAAACCATTCTTCATCAAAACTATGCAGCTCCTAAAAAAAGAAAAGGATTAGATTTGTAAAGATTTTCTCCCGACGGAATGTTTCCTCCAAAGGAATTACTGATAGAAAAATGTACTTTAGTATTTGCTAACTTTTTTTTTTATTTTGATGAAAAACGAAGCTTGAAATAGTCTGAAACAAGGGGTGACCAACTTGAAAAACTGTATACAACACGTAACACGTGCAACATTGGATAGAAGCGTGACATGCCTGATCCGAGAAGGTAGATCATGGCAGAAGTATGCCTAGAGGAGGTATGAGACGTGCCACTCATGGCCGAACAGAGGGATTAGTGATAGAAAAAATGTAATTTAGTATTTGTTAATTTTTTTTCTTTTAGATGAAAAACGAAGCTTGAAACAGTCTGAAACAAGGGGTGATCAACTTTTAAAATCTTATATATCACGTGACACGTACAACATTTGATAGAAGTGTGCCATACCTGTTGTGAGAAGGTAGGACATAGCAGAAGTTTGCCTACAGGGGGTTCGTGACATGCCACTCATGGCCGAACAAATGGTCCTCTAAAATATACACCAGCTAATGAAGGTGGGTAGTCCCTTGGCCCAAGAGAACGATTGCGCTTTCGTGTAAAGATAGATCCCCAAGACGACAGTACTAAGAAATGTAATTTATGATATCTCCTAGTTACTAATTTAGAAGCAAATGAGATATTTGTCACACGGATTTCATATGCAATCTGGATTTATAATGTGAATTGCCCGGGAAAATGACAATCATTACTGTCAAGACTGTAATTTCCAATCTAGCCTTCAGCAACGTAACACCCAGTTAAAAAAAAAAAAAAAATCATCGGCACTTTTTTTTATCATCCCTGAAGAGAACAAGAAGAATTACATTTCTTTTTAACAAATTTTTTTTCTTTAGGAATTAAATAAAAAACGAGTTTTTTTCTACAAAAAATAAGGACAAAACATTAAAACATAAAATGAAAAGAAATTTTTCCGTATCTGAGGGGGGTTCTCCCTTTCTCTACCCTCACTCCTTACGCCAAGGTCTTGAAGTTCTTTAAAAAATACTTCTCATTTAGAACCTAAGTCCTTTGGGTTGGAGCAGACTTTGTTAAAGAATTGTGACAAAAGTTAAATATTAGCGTAAAGAGCGAAGGTTCAGGTAGAGGCAATCCTCCCTAGATGCAGAGTGCTTCTGTTCCTTTTAAGTTTTAATGTTGCACAAATCATACCAGGAAATATCCTCCCCTCGTTTGAAATTCCCCCAGAAAACTCCCCTAGGAAAGTTTCATCCCAAAGGAAAATTCTACTCGTGAGAAATTCCCCCACAGAAAATCCCCCCAACAAATAAATTTATATATACTTCCTTATTACAAATAGTATATATAAACAATGGGTAAATTGCATAAATCACAGAATTTTTCCCAGGAGCTGTGGGGGGGTCATGTCATCCCCAGAGGCATAGTTATTGGAACTTATAACTATTCTGAATCAAATGACTACCTCAATATTTTGATCGGATGTCTTTGGGAAAACAGGGGTGTATGGGGGGGGGCTAGCTGCCCCCCGATTCTTTCGGTCACTGAAAAAGGGTACTATAAATTTTGATTTCCGTTCGAATGAGTCCACTCCCAATCTTCTAAGATAATCAGTTCGATACGATCACCCGTTGAGATAAAGGCAAATAAACATGCATCCATGATCTTTTTTCTGGCAAAAAATACAAAATATTACATTTTGTGGATCGGACCTTGAAACCCCGACGGTAATGTTTACTGATCTTCTGAATCTGATTGTGTGATTAACCTTAAGGTTGCTTCAATTATGGGGGCGTTTTCCCACTTTTTTGAAAATCAGGCAAATTTTCTCAGGCTCGTAACTTTTGATAGGTAAAGTTAGGTAAAATAAAAACTTCTAGCTTTCTGAAGGCAAAAAGTTTATCTGAAAAAATTTATCTGAAGGCAAAAAGTCACTCTAATTCTGTTTTATATGGTAACCTTGTTCGTCACCTCAATGGTGACGAAATTCTCGTCTATATATTTTTACATAATAGAGTTTCAGAGTGAAAGCTCTAAATTGAAGTCTGAAGCTAATCTTACTTATCAAGAAGAAGTTTCCAGACATACACATCCATATTAAAATATATTATATTATTCAAGTTCAAAATAGGATGATGGGGAACTTTGAGCACCTTTATAGATTCATTTCTGAATCCATGCATTTAGAGGAATAAGAAGCAATTGTAGAAACAAATTTGATTTTAACTTAATATAATGTAATAGTAGCTTCATTATCAAATCCATCAACTCTATTGAAGATTAGCTCAGAAAAATGAAGTTAGACGAGTACCCTTATTTTTCATCAATATATCCCAATAATTGGATTGGAAAATATCGATGAAATATTTTGGTTCCTTTAGTGATGGATTTTTATAAAAAACTTACTATAAGCTCACTTTAGAATTGAATAGGCGTATAATAAGTGACCGGGGGGCTAGACTCCCACAAAGTGTCAAGGCTGTTATATCTTTCCCTTACTTTTATGGTATTTCTTATGGTTCACTTTTCTTTACCGTTTTGAAAAATACTCCCCCTCCCCTCACCCAAATAAAACAATTATTTAAAACATGTATAGAATTAATTTGCCCTAACCCAGCGGTTATAGCGACTGTTTTTGTCATAATCCGAAGTGTAAAGGATTTTTTGTCAATAGCTTATACAAGCTTCAAAGTCAATCAATTGCTTATGTTTTAGGAGATAATATCTTAAAATACGATTTTGGGGAAAGTTAACTTAATCAATTTGGCTTCTGAGCAGCTCATAAGCTCTTGAGGTAGGTATTTCAGTATCCGGTTAAGTGTATTCTTATTTCGGAGAGTTTTTGCTTTGGTATTGTTTCTTTTATTCTTTTATTATCTTTCTTTTATTCTCTTGTTTCTTTTATTGTTTGGATCTTTCTTCACATCTTCTTTTTCAAAAAACTACGAGTATACCGCACAGATAATAATAATTCATTTATTATGCACGTAAATTGGGCGGTATAATCGTTCGATTCAGCTTTTTGTCTAAGAGGAAAAGTTTCCGTTGGTTTCTACTCAAAGTTAATTTAATCAGTTAGGCCCCAGAGCAGCTTATAAACTCTTGAGGTAAGTATGATAGTAAGATTGACAAGGGTATTCTTACCTCGGAGAGTTTTCGCTTTGGCACATGTTTCCTTTGGTTTGTACAATAGCTCGGTACAACTAAATTTCTGGTGCAACTTGCTGTTTCAGCGACACTTAAGAGTGAAATACATTCTGCTGTTTCTAAAAAAAAAGTAAATTACAATTTATGTTGTCAAACAAAAAATTCATTAAAAACAACATGCTAGAACACACTTTGGCAAAACCAAAAAAATTGCATAAGAAGTAAAGGGATGAAAATCTTTTAAGCTACCAAATGATCATCATTAACATATATTCCAGCTACTAAGATAAATATATCCACCACTAAGATCAATTACTTCAACCAATCGTTACTAAGCAAAGGCATATAATAATGAGAATTGTCAAACTACTTGTCTGACTATTTTAAAAGCCTTATGCAATTCGAGGTAAAGTGATCGGTGCAAATAGCCTATAAAATGATTTATATGGAATGCACCTGTGATTGCTATGGAAGTAATAGTAACAATTTTGCTATATTTGTTGATGAAATCTGAAAATTTTCATTCTATGCTGTTTAACAGCATTCCCAGGGGCAGTACTATGATGCTAGTCTATCGCACGGTATTGAAAAGCATAATAACTTCATCATTTATTTACAGTTAATTAAAAAAAACTTTTTCCACAAAACAAGTTTTTCAAAGAAAAGTAAAGAACTCCATTAAACAAAAATGAGCAAAAATAAAATCAAATAATCTACCAAGCGTGAAACTACCACAAATCAGCAACGATAAATAATTGAAACCCAAAACGAGCAGAAATTACAATAAATAACCGAGTCAAACTCAAAACGAGCAGAAATTAACATAAGTTGGGCTCAAAACCCTTATGCCTTCCCAAGGCCAGAACATAATTTGCACTTTACTGAAAAAAATATAATTTTTTTTACTTTTATAACTTTAATAAATCAATTAATATTAAGATTTTGATTGCTAAATATCAGTAAATGTATATTAAACTGACAATGCACATTCATTTGTTTTTTTTTTTTTCAGTAAAGTGCAAATTATGTTCTGGCTTTGGGAAGGCATGGGGGTTTTGAGCCCAACGACAACGCGTTCTATAAAAACCTTATATGCCTTCAGGGCATAACTTACAACCCTTCCCCCGAGGGTTGTGGGGGAGTGTCCTCCTCAAAAATATATTTTATAACTAGAAATAAACTACGCTGAACAAAATGGTTATCTCAAAATTTTGATTGGATGTGTTTGGGGGAATGATGAGCGTGGGGGGGGGGCTAGTTGCCCTCCAATCACTTTCGACTATTAAAAAGGCCACTTTTCCTTTGAATTTCCAATCGAATGAGCCTAAGAAGGGCCCTAGCCATTTCAATTTCCAATCGAATGAGCCCTTTTTGAAGTTTCTACGACAACGCGTTCTATAAAACCCTTATATGCCCCTAGGGTATAACTTAAAACCCTTGCCCTGAGGGTTGTGGGGAGTGTCCTCCTCGAAAACATATTTTCTATCTGGAAGTCAAGTACGCTGAAAAAAATGACTATCTGAAAATTTGTATTGGATTTGTTTGGGGGAATGATGGGCGCGAGGGGGGACTAGTTGCCCACCAATCACTTTCGACTATTAAAAAGTGCACTAGGCCTTTGAATTTTCAATCAGATGAGCCTTTTTTGAAGTTTCTACGACAACGCTTTCTATAAAAAACTTATATGCCCCCAGGGCATAACTTAAAACCCTTGCGCCGAGGGTTGTAGGGAAGTGTCTTTCTCAAAAACGTATTTCCTATCTGGAAATCAACTACGTTGGACAAAATGGCTATCTCAAAATTTGGATTGGATGTGTTTGGGGGAATGATGGGTGTGTGGGGGGGGGGGGGACTAGTTGCCCTCCAATCAATTTTGACTATTAAAACAGGCACTAGCCCTTTGAATTTCCAATCGAATGAGCCTTTTTTGAAGTTTCTACGACAACGCCTTCTTTAAAAACCTTATATGTCCCCAGGGCATAACTTAAAACCCTTGCCCCGAGGGTTGTTGGGGAGTGTCCTCGTCAAAAAGGTATCTTCTATCTGGAAATCAACTACGCTGAACAAAATGGCTATCTCAAAATTTTGATTGGATTTGTTTGGGGGAATGATGGGCGAGGGGGGCCTAGTTGCCCTCCAATCACTTTCGACTATGAAAAAGGGTACTAGCCCTTTGCCCTGAGGGTTGTGGGGGAGTGTCCTCTTCAAAAACAAATTTTCTATCTGGAAATCAACTAGGCTGAACAAAATGGCTGTCTCAAAATTTTGATTGGATGTATTTGAGGGAATGATGGGCGTGGGGGGGGCTAGTTGCCCTCCAATCACTTTCCACTATTAAAAAGGGCACTAGCCCTTTGAATTTCCAATCAAATGAGCCTTTTTAGATGTTTCTACGACAACGCCTTCTATAAAAACCGTATATGCCCTTAGGGCATAACTTAAAACCCTTGCCCCGTGGGTTGTGGGGGAGTGTCCTCCTCAAAAAGATATTTTCTATTTGTAAATCAACTACGCTGAACAAAATGGCTATCTCAAAATTTTGATTGGACGTATTTGGGGGAATGATGGGCGTGGGGGGGAGGGGCAGTTGCCCTCCAATCACTTTCGACTATTAAAAAGGGTACTAGCCCTTTGAATTTCCAATCGAATGAGCCTGTTTTGAAGTTTGTACGACAACGCCTTCTATAAAAACCTTATATCCCCCCAGGTCATAACTTAAAACCCTTGCCCTGAGGGTTGTGTGGGAGTGTTCTCTTCAAAAACAAATTTTCTATCAGGAAATCAACTACGTTGAACAAAATGGCTATCTCAAAATTTTGATTGGATGTATTTGAGGGAGTGATGGGCGTGGGGGGGGGTAGTTGTCTTCCAATCACTTTCGACTATTAAAAACGGCACTAGCCACTCCAATTTCCAATCAAATGAGCCCTTTTCAAAGTTTCTGCGACGACTCCTTCGATGCGAAGTGCACGGGTATGGAAAAAAAACAAAAAAAACAAAAAAACAAAAAAAACAACACATTGTGCCCACATCGTTGTTTACTTAGGCAGCGCTAGCGCGGTGCCTATAAAACCTTCAAGATCTATGAACATTTAAAAGGATGAAAATCCTTTAAGGCCATTGATGACACACAAGACATTGCCAATTGTTGACTTATCAGCTGCTGGCTTTCATAGGCAGCGCAATAGCGCTGCCTAAGTAAAGAACGATGTTGGCGCAATGTATTATATTTTTTTTCTCGATACCCGGGCACTTCGTATCGAAGGCGTTGTCGTAGAAACTTCGAAAAGGGCTCATTCGATTGGAAATTGGAGTGGCTAGTGCCCTTTTTAATAGTCGAAAGTGATCGGAGGTTAACTAGCCCCCCCCCCATGCCCATCATTCCCCTAAACACATCCAATCAAAATTTTGGGATAGTCATTTTGTTCATCGTAGTTGATTTCAAGATAGAACATAAGTTTTTGAGGAGGAAACTCCCCCACAACTCTCGGGGCAAGGGTTTTAAGTTATGACCTGAGGGTATATAAGAACGATGTTGGCACAATGTGTTATTTATTATTTTTTTTCCTTTAGAGCAGGGCACTTCGTATCGAAGAAGTTGTAGTAGAAACTTCAAAACAGGCTCATTCAATTGGAAATTGGAATGGCTTGGGCCCTTTTTAAGAGTCGAAAGTGATCGGAAGGCAACTAACACCCCTTCCACGCCCACCATTTCCCAAAACACATCCAATCAAAATTTTGAGATAGCCATTTTGTTCAGCGTAGTTGATTTCCAGATAGAAATTATGTTTTTGAGGAGGGCACTCCCCCACAGCCTTAAGGGCAAGGGTTGTCAGTTATGCCCTGGGGGCATATAAGGTTTTTATAGAAGGCTTTGTCGTAGAAACTTCAAAAAAGGCTCATTCGATTGGAAATTGAAATGGCTAGGGCCCGTTTTAATAGTCGAAAGTGATTGGAGGGCAACTAGCCCCCTCCCACGCTCATCATTCCCCAAAGACATCCAATCAAAATTTTGAGATAGCCATTTTGTTCAGCGTAGTTGATTTCCAGATAGAAAATATGTTTTTGAGGAGGACACTCCCCCACAACCCTCGGGGCAAGGGTTGTAAGTTATGCCCTGGGGGCATATAAGGTTTTTATAGAAGGCGTTGTCGTAGAAACTTCAAAAAGGGCTCATTCGATTGGAAATTGAAATGGCTAGGGCCCTTTTTAATTGTCGAAAATGATTAGAAGGCAACTAACACCCTTTCCACGCCCACCATTTCCCCAAACACATCCAATAAAAACTTTGAGATAGCCAATTTGTCCCAAGACGTTCAAAGTTCAGGAAATTATACCTTTGAGCAGGACACTCCCCTCACAGTCTTCAGGAAAAGGGTTATAAGTTATGCCCTGGGGGCATATAATGTTTTTATTGAAACTTTTGTTGTAGAAACTTGAAAAAGGGCTCATTCAATTTGAAATTCAAAGGGCTAGTACCCTTTTTAATAGTCAAAAGTGATTTGAGGGCAACTAATCCCCTCTCACGCCAGTCTTTTCCCCAAACATATCCAATCAAAATTTTTAGATAGCCATTTTATTCAACGAAGTTGAAAGTTTTGGAAATTAGGTCTTTAAGGATGACAATCCCTCACCCCAAAACCCTCAGGGCAAGGGTTGTAAGTTATGCCCTGGAGGCATATAAAGTTTTTATTGAAATCGTTGTCGTAGAAACTTCAAAAGGGCTTATTCAATTGGAAATTGAAAGGGCTAGTGCCTTTTTTAATAGTTGAAAGTGATTGGATAGGGACTAACGCCCCACTCACGCCCACCATTTCCCCAAACATATCCAATCAAAATTTTTAGATATCCATTTTGTTCAACGTAGTTGAAAGTTCTGGAAATTAGGTCTTTTAGGATGATAACCCCCTCAGAGCCCTCAGTGCAAGGGTTGTAAGTTATGCCCTGGGGGCATATAAGGTTTATATAGAAATTTGTTGTATAAATCATAGGCAGCGCGATCGCGCTGCCTAAGTAAAGAACGATGTTGGCACAATGTATTACTTATTTTTTTTTCATACCAGGGCATTTCGCATCGAAGGAGTTGTCGTAGAAAATTCGAAAATGGCTTATTCGATTGGAAATTGGAGTAGCTAGTGTCCTTCTTAATAGTTGAAAGTGATTGGAGGGCAACTAGCCTGCCCCCCACGCCCATCATTCCCCCAAACACATCCAATCAAAGTTTTGAGATAGCCATTTTGTTCAGCGTAGTTGATTTTCAGACAGAAAATATGTTTTGAGGAGGAAACTCCCCCATAAAGGGTTTCAAGTTATGCCCTGTGGGCATATAAGAACGATGTTGGCACAATGCATTATTTATTAATTTTTTCCTTTAGAGCAGTGCACTTCGTATCGAAGAAGTTGTCGTAGAAAACTTCGAAAAGGGTTCATTCAATTGGAAATTAGAGTGACTTGGCCCTTTTTAATAGTCGAAAGTGATTGGAAGGCGACTAACACCCCTTCCACGCCTACAATTTCCCGAAACACATCCAATCAAAATTTTGAGACAGCCATTTTGTACAGCGTAGATGATTTCCAGATAGAAATTATGTTTTTGAGGGGGACATTCCCCCACATTCCTTAGGGCAAGGGTTGTAAGTTATGCCCTGGGGGCATATAAGGTTTTTTATAGAAGGCGTGTCGCAGAAACTTCAAAAAAGGCTCATTCGATTGGAAATTCAAAGGGCTAGTGCCCTTTTTAATAGTCGAAAGTGATTAGAGGGCAACTAGCCTGCCTCTCACGCCCACCTTTTCCTCAAACACATCTAATCAAAACTTTGAGATAGGCATTTTATTCAACGTAGTTTTAAGTTCTAGAAATTAGGTATTGAGGATGACAACACAAAGACCCACAGCCCTCAGAGCAAGGGTTGTAAATTATGCCCAGGGGGCATATAAAGTTCTTATAGAACGCATTGTCGTAGAAACTTCAAAAAGGGCTCATTCGATTGGAAATTTAAATGGCTAGTGCCCTTTTTAATAGTCGAAAGCGATTGGAAAGCAACTAAAATCCCTTCCACGCCCACCATTTCCCCAAACACATCCAATAAAGATATTTAGATAGCCAATTTGTTCCCCGCTATTCAATTTTCAGGAAATTATACCTTTGAGCAGGACACTCCCCCCACAGTCTCCAGGGCAAGGGTTATAAGTAATGCCATGGGGGCATATAAGGTTTTTATTGAAATCTTTGTCGTAGAAACTTGAAAAAGGGCTCATTCGATTTGAAATTCAAAGGGCTAGTGCCCTTTTTACTAGTAGAAAGTGATTTGAGGGCAACTAACCCCCCTCTCACGCCCATCGTTTACCCAAACACACCCAATCAATTTTTTAGATAGCCATTCTATTCAACGTAGTTGAAAGTTTTGGAAATTAGGTCTCTAAGGATGATAACCCCCCCCCCCCACAGCCCTCAGGGCAAGGGTTGTAAGTTATGCCCTGGGGGCATATAAGGTTTTTATTGAAAGCGTAGAAACTTCAAAAGGGCTCATTCAATTGGAAATTGAAAAGGCTAGTGCCTTTTTTAATAGTTGAAAGTGATTGGAGAGCGACTACCGCCCCTCTCACGCCCACCATTTCCCCAAAGACATCCAATCAAAATTTTGAAAAAGCCAATTTGTTTAACGTATTTGAAAGTTCTGGAAATTCGGTCTTAGAGGATGACAACCACCCTAACACACCTTAGGGTAAGGGTTGTAATTTATGCGCTTGGAGCATATTAGGTGTTTATAGAAAGCTCTATAAACATATGCGCTGGGCGCATATTAGGTGATTATAGAAGGGCTCATTCGATTGGAAATCGAAAGGCCTAGTGCCCTTTTTAATAGTCAAAAGTGATTGGAAGGCTTGACATTTTTATAGTAAAGATCGATGTGGGTATAGTGTATTATTTTTTGTTGTTGTTGTTGTTTAGACCAGGGCACTTCGTATGGAAGGAGTTGTCGTGGGAACTTCGAAAAGGGCTCATTCGATTGAAAATAGAAAGGGCTGATACCCTTTTTAATAGTCGAAAGTGAAAGGAGGGAAACTAATTCCCCTCCCACTCGAACCCTCCCACGCCCACCCTCCCATTTGCCCTTTATGTTTAAAAACTAAATGTTGCCTTAAGACTAAATCAAAATGCAATGTGTTAATGCTAATTCACAATAAGGCATCCCAGCAGTATCCCAAGAACGACTGAGGGTATTATGTTCAAACCTTAGGGGCTACTTCTGCTCTTAAAATTTAACCAAATCAAAATAGCGTAAGTGTATCCAAGCTATCAAAGAAATTAAACAGATTTTTTTGCGAATGGTATCAAGTTTTCCATTTCATTCAACTAGAGGAGGTATGAAACTAAATTAAACAGTACTATTTTTGTCCAGATTTTTAAAAGGGTGTATGTTGTTAAAAATTGCTGAAAATTTTTCTCCAGCATACCAATAGCAGGCCAAACTATGAAGTCTTAAAAAAAACGAAAAGATTTAAACTATTATTTACTTTTTCCCTGAAAAGACTAAGTCAATATAAAACGAACAGAAATTAATAAAAAAAAAACTTTTCCATAAAATAAGTTTTTCAAAGAAAAGTAAAGAACTCCATTAAACAAGAAATGAGCAAAAAATAAAATCAAATAATCTACCAAGCTCGAAACTACCACAAATCAGCATCGATAAATAAATGAAACCCAAAATGAACAGAAATTAAAATAAATAACCGAGTCAAACTCAAAACGAGCAGCAATTAACATAAGTTGGGCGCAAAATCCCTATGCCTTCCCAAGGCCAGAACATAGTTTGCACTTTACTGAAAAAAAAAATACAAATGACTGCGCATTGTCAGTTTAATATCCATATACTGATATTTAAGTAATCAAAATGTTAATATTATTTGATTTATTAAAGTTATAAAAGTAAAAACATTTATATTTTTTTCAGTTAAGTACAAATTAAATCTATTAAAAAGGGCAACAGCCAGTTCTATTTTCAATCGAATGAGCCCCTTTAAAAGTTCCCACGACAACTCCTTTGACACGAAGTGCCCTGGTATAAACAACAACAACAACAAAAAATATTACTAATCACTATCGACTATTGGAAAGGGCACTAGCCCTTTGAATTTCCAATCGAATGAGCCCTTTTCTGAACTTTCTACGACAACTTTTTTTTATAAAAAACTTGGGGCATAACTTAAAACCCTTGCCCTGAGGGCGTGGGGGGGGGAGGACTAGTGGCCCTCCAATCACTTTTGAATATTCAAAAGGGCACTAGCCCTTGGAATTTCCAATCGAATGAGCCTTTTTTGAAGTTTCTACGACAACGCCTTCTATAAAAACATTATATGCCCCCTGGGCATAACTTAAAACCCATGCCCTGAGGGTTGTGGGGGAGTGTCCTCCTCAAAAACATATTTTCTATCGGGAAATCAACTACGCTGAACAAAATGGCTATCTCAAAATTTTGATTGGATGTGTTTGGGCGAATGATGGGCGTGGGGGAGGGGCTAGTTCCCCTCCAATTACTTTTGACTATTAAGAAGGGAACTAGTTCTTTGAATTTCCAATCGAATGAGCCTCTTTTGAAATTTCTACGACAACGCCTTCTATAAAAACCTTATATGCCCCCAGGGCATAAGTTAAAACCCTTGCCCTAAGGGTTTTGGGGGAGTGTCCTCCTCAAAAACATATTTTCTATCTGGAAATCAACTACGCTGAACAAAATGGCTATCTCAAAATTTTGATTGGATGTGTTTGGGGGAATGATGGGCGTGGGGGCTAGTTGCCCTCCATTCTTTTTCAACTATTAAAAAGGGCACTAGCCCTTTGAATTCCCAATTGAATGAGCCTGTTTTGAAGTTTCTACAGCAACGCCTTCTATAAACAACTTATATGCCCCCAGGGCATTACTTAAAACCTTTGCCCTGAGGGTTTTGGGAGAGTGTCCTCCTCGAAATCATATTTTCTATCTGGACATCAACTACGCTGAACAAAATGGCTATCTCAAAATTTTGATTGGATGTGTTTGGGGGAATGATGGGCGTGGGGGGGGGGTTAGTTGCCCTCCAATCACTTTCGGAGATTAAAAAGGGCACTAGCCCTTTGATTTTCCAATCAAATTTGCGTTGTTTGAAGTCTCTACGACAACGCCTTCTAGAAAAACCTTATATGCCCCCAGGCATAACTTAAAACCCTTGCCCTGAGGGTTTTGGGGGAGTGTCCTTCTCAAAAACATACTTTCTATCTGGAAATCAACTAGCCTACGCTAAACAAAATGGCTATCTCAAAATTTTGATTGGATGTGTTTGGGGGAATGATGGACGTGGGGGGGGCAGTTGCCCTGCAATCACTTTCGACTATTTAAAAGGCACTAGCCGTTTGAATTTCCAATTGAATGAGCCTGTTTTAAAGTTTATACGACAACACCTTCTATAAAAGCCTGATTTGTGGTAGTTTCGAGCTTGGTAGATTATTTGATTTTATTTTTGCTCATTTCTTGTTTAATGGAGTTCTTTACTTTTCTTTGAAAAACTTATTTTATGGAAAAGTTTTTTTTTATATTGACTTAGTCTTTTCAGGGAAAAAGTAAATAATAGTTTAAATCTTTTCGTTTTTTTTAAGACTTCATAGTTTGGCCTGAAATTGGTATGCTGGAGAAAAATTTTCAGCAATTTTTAACAACATACACCCTTTTAAAAATCTGGACAAAAATAGTACTGTTTAATTTAGTTTCATACCTCCTCTAGTTGAATGAAATGGAAAACTTGATACCATTCGCAAAAAAATCTGTTTACTTTCTTTGATAGCTTGGATACACTTACGCTATTTTGATTTGGTTAAATTTTAAGAGCAGAAGTAGCCCCTAAGGTTTGAACATAATACCCTCAGTCGTTCTTGGGATACTGCTGGGATGCCTTATTGTGAATTAGCATTAACACATTGCATTTTGATTTAGTCTTAAGGCAACATTTAGTTTTTAAACATAAAGGGCAAATGGGAGGGTGGACGTGGGAGGGTTCGAGTGGGAGGGGAATTAGTTTCCCTCCTTTCACTTTCGACTATTAAAAAGGGTATCAGCCCTTTCTATTTTCAATCGAAACGCCTTCTATAAACAACTTATATGCCCCCAGGGCATTACTTAAAACCTTTGCCCTGAGAGTTTTGGGGGAGTGTCCTCCTCGAAAACATATTTTCTATCTGGATATCAACTACGCTGAACAAAATGGCTATCTCAAAATTTTGATTGGATGTGTTTGGGGGAATGATGGGCGTGGGGGGGGGGTTAGTTGCCCTCCAATCACTTTCGGAGATTAAAAAGGGCACTAGCCCTTTGGATTTCCAATCGAATTTGCCTTTTTTGAAGTCTCTACGACAACGCCTTCTATAAAAACCTTATATGCCCCCAAGCATAACTTAAAACCCTTGCCCTGAGGGTTGTGGGAGAGTGTCCTTCTCAAAACATACTTTCTATCTGGAAATCAACTAGCCTACGCTAAACAAAATGGCTATCTCAAAATTTTGATTGGATGTGTTTGGGTGAATGATGGACGTGGGGGGGGGGGCAGTTGCCCTGCAATCACTTTCGACTATTTAAAAGGGCACTAGCCCTTTGAATTTCCAATTGAATGAGCCTGTTTTGAAGTTTATACGACAACACCTTCTATAAAAGCCTTATATGCCCCCAGGCCATAACTTAAAACCCTTGCCCTGAAGGTTATGGGGGATTGTCCTCCTCAAAAACCTATTTTCTATCTGTTAATAAACTACGTTGAACAAAATGCATATCTCTCAATTTTGATTGCATGTGTTTGGGGGAAATATTGGTGTGTGGGGGGGTAATTGCCATCCAATCCCTTTCGACTATTAAAAAAGGAACTAGCCCTTTGAATTTCCAATTGAATGAGTCTTTTTTGAAGTTTCTAAGACAACGCCTTCTATAAAAACCTTATATTCCCCCAGGGCATAACTTAAAACCCTTGCCTTGAGGGTTTTGGGGGAATGTCCTCCTCAAAAACACTTTTTCTATTTTGAAATCAATTACGGTGAACAAAATGGCTATCTCAAAATTTGGATTGGATGTGTTTGGGGGAATGATGGAAGTGGGGGGGGGGCTAGTTGCCCTCCAATCACTTTCGACATTAAAAAGGGCACTAGCCCTTTGAATTTCCAACCGAATGAGCCTGTTTTGAAGTTTCTACGACAACGCCTTTAATAAAACCTTATATGTCCCCAGGGCATAACTTAAAACCCTTGCGCTGAGGGTTGTGGGGGAGTGTCTTCCTCAAAACATATTTTCTATCTGTAAATCAACTACACTGAACAAAATGGCTATCTCACAATTTTGATTGGATATGTTTGGTGGAAGGATGGGCGTGGGGGGGGGGCTAGTTGCCCTCCAATCACTTTCGAATATTAAAGAGGGCACTAGCCCTTTGAATTTCCAATCGAATGAGACTCCTTGAAGTTTCTACGACAACACCTTCTATAAAAACCTTATATGCCCCCCAGGGCATAACTTAAAACCCTTGCCTTGAGGGTTGTGGGGGGGGGGTGTCCTCCTCAAAACACATATTCTATCTGGAAATCAAATACGCTGAACAAAATGGCTATCTCAAAATTTCGTTTGTAGCACGTTAAATTAAGTAAGGTAGTCTATAAGCCATTGGGTATGAAGGGAACTAGGAAGAAATTAGAGGAGGAAGTACTAGGAAGAAAATCTATGAAACGGTACCTTGCAGTGAACAGAGCAATATCAACTTTCCCCTTTCCTAATTTTATGCTGAACAAGTTTGTGGTAGATCAAACTAAGTATGACAGTCTATGAGAAAGAAGGTCTGAAGGGGAATGAGAAGAGGTCAGAAGAGGAAGTACATAGAAATAACACCAATGGAAACGGTAACTTGCAAAGTCCAAAACGAAAGGGCAAACTTCCCCTTTTGGCAATTTTATTGGAGCAAGATTGCAGTACACTAAATTATTTAAGGTAGTCTATTTGCTATACGGTCTGAAGGAGGACATAAAGAGGTATGAAGGGGAACATCAATAATATGTTACCTTGTAGTTTCCAAAACAAAAGAGCAAAATACCCTTTCTATCATTTTATGAAGAGCAGTTTTGCAGTGTACCATACTTAGTAAGGCTGAAAATGAGCTAGAAGGTCTGACGGGGAATAAGAAGGGGTCAAAAGAAGAAGAACATAGAAGAAAACCATTGAAAATGGTACTTTGTTGACTCCAAAGCTAAAAGGCAAATTTCCCCTTTTCATAATTTTATGGTAAGTAAGTTTGCACTGCACCAAATTATGTACGGTAGGCTATGAACTAGAGGGTCTGACGAAGAATATTGAGAGGTAAGAGGAGGAACATCAATGAAATGATACCTTGTAGTTCCAAACACAAAAAAGCGAATTTCCGCTTGCAAGTTTGTAGTAGCCTACATCAAACTATCTAAGGTATTCTATGAGCGAAGCCTCAAGGAGGATGGGACGGGGTCAGGAGAGGAAGTACACGGAAGAAACACCAATGAAAACGGTACCTCGTAGACTCTAAAATGGAAGGTCAATTTCCCCTTTTCATAATTTTATGGAGAGCAAATTAGTACTACACAGATTACATAAGGCAGTCTATGAGCTAGAGGGTCTGAAGGGGAACCTGAGGAGGCAAGAAGAGGAACATCAATGAAATCGTAACTTTTTGAGTTTAACGCGAAAGGACATTATGTCTTCTTTTTATAATTTAATGGAGAACAAGTCTGTAGTACATCAAATCATGCAATGTGGCCTAGGAGCTACAGGGTAGATGTGGAGTAGGAACAGGTCAGAAAAGATACAAAAGGAATAAACATCGATGAAATGACATCTTGTAGAGCCCAAACAAAAGAGCAAATTTCCTGTTTTCATAATCTTATGGAGATCAAGTCTTAGTACAATAAATTATGTAAGGCAGTCTATGAGAGTTAGGGTCTAGGGAGTACTAGGCATAATCCCCCCGGAAAATTTCCCCTGCAGAAAATTCAGCCCAGAAAATTCCCGTCGGGAAAAATTTCCCCTCGCCGGTGGAAAATTTCCCCAGAAATATTCCTCCTAGCCAATTCCCCTGTGGAAAATTACCTCATTCGGAAATTTCTCTCCCCTAACCATGTGAAAATCCCTCCCCCTGTGGAAAATTCCACAAAATAAATTTAACGGAAGACTGGTGGCTTCGCCGTCAGTCTCCCGGTGCTATTGTTTATGCGTTATAGAATATAAATAGAATTTCGATAACCTCTTCTTTCCTTCATTCTTTTTATTTGTCTTAATTTCCCTTTGGCTGCTCAATTCTATACGTGGGAGAATTCTCCATGGGGGAATTTTCACGGGGTAATTATATGGGGATTTTTTTTTTGGGGGGGGGGGGAATTTTCCGGGTGATTTTCCGCAAGAAGGAAATTTTCTGGGGGAAGGTTTTCGTGGGGGGGGGGGAGGATTGTCCACCGGAAAAACATCCCAATAGCAAAAACAACTAGGATTTTGAAACTGGGAAATCATAACTTGGAAACATAAGGGATTTGGAGCACAATATATGCGTCAAAAGAATTTGATTTTCATGGTTTAAAAAAAATTAATTCCATTTTTAAATCTACTTATCAAAAGCTACCATAATAAATAGACGTGACAATTTAAGAAAAGGAAAACTACCCCAAAAAGAGGTTCAGTCCTTATGAAAATTCATGCTATCAGATTCAGCATGTTTAAGAATTCTACAAAGGAGGCTTTAGCCCTTATTTACAAATATACGAAGTTTTGTATATTCTCCCAGAAGGATGCTCACAGACGCGGGCCTATTTGCATTTTGTGTCCTTTCGTCCACGCGCTGCCTAAGTAAAGAACGATGTTGGCACAATCTTTTTTTTTTTTTTAGACCAGGGCCCTTCATATCGAAACAGTTGTCGTAGAAACTTTGAAAAGGGTTCATTCGATTGGAAATTCGAAGGGCCTGTGCCTTTTTTGATAGTCGAAAGTGATTGCAGGAAAACTAACACCCCTCTCACATCCACCATCTCCCCAAACACATCTAATCAAAATTTTGAGATAGCCAATTTGTTCAACATAGTTAAAAGGTCCGGAAACTATGTCTTTGAGGATGACACTCCCCCCACAGCTCTCAGGGCAAGGGTTTTAAGTTATGCCATGGGGTATATAAGGCTTTTATAGAAAGTGTTGTCGTAGGAACTTCAAAAAGGATTCATTCGATTGGAAATTAAAAGGACTAGTACTCTTTTGAATAGTCAAAAGAGATTGGGGGGGGGGCAACTAACCCCCTCTCATGCCCATCATTTCCCCAGACACATTCAATCAAAATTTTGAGATACCCGGTTTGTTCAACGTAGTTGAAATTTCTGGAAATTAGGTTTTTGACGATGACAACCCCCTCCCCCCCCCACAGCGTTCATGGCAAGGTTTTTATGCTGTGTCCTAGGGGCATATACGGTTTTTTTTAGAAAGCGTTGTCGTAGAAACTTCAAAATGGGATCACTCAATTGCAAATTGGGCTAGTACCCTTTTTAATAGTCAAAAGTGATTGGGAGGCAACTAACCCCCATCTCACGCCCATCACTTCCCCAAATACATACAATCAAAATTTTCAGATACCCATTTTGTTCAACGTAATTGAGAGTTCTGGAAATTAGGTCTTTGAGGATGACACCCCTTCCCCCACGGCTATCAGGGCAAAGGTCGTCAGTTATGCCCTGGGGTTGTATATGGGTCTTATAAAAAGCGTTGTCATAGAAACTTAAAAAAGGGTTCATTCGGTTGAAGATTGAAAGGGCTAGAGCCCTTTTTAATAGTCGAAATTAATTGAAGGGCAACTTCAACCCCCCTCCCTCCTCGCTCCCACAGTTTCCTCAAACACATCAAATCAAATTTTGAGATAACAATTTTGTTCAACGTAATTCAAAGTTCTGGAAATTTGGTCTTTGAGGATGACAACCCCCTCACAGCCCTCAAGGCAAGGGTTGTAAGTTATGCCGTGGGGGCTTATAAGTTGTTTATAGAAAGCGGTGTTGCAGAAACTTCAAAAAGGGCTCATTCGATTGGAAATAGAAAAGGCTAGTGCCTTTTTTAATAGTCAAAAGTGATTGGAGGGCAACTACCCCCCTGTCACGCCCACCACTTCCCCAAACATATCCAATCAAAATTTTGAGATAGCCATAGGTCCAGAAATTATGTCTTTGAGGATGATACTCCCTCAAAAGCCCTCAGGGTATGGGTTATAAGTTATGCCCTGGGGGCATATAATGTTTTTATAGAAATCGTTGCCGTAGAAACTTCAAAAAGGGCGCATTCGATTGGAAATTGAAAGGGTTAGTGCCCTTTTTAATAGTCGAAAGGGATGGGATGGCTTGACAGATCTATCAACTATGTTTAACAAACTGGCTATCTCAAAATTTTTATTGACTGTGTTTGGAGAAATGGTGGGTATGGGAGGGAGGTGAGTTGCACTCCAACCACTTTAACTATTAAAAAGGGCACTAGCCCTTTCAATTTCCAAAGGGATGAGCTTTTTTCGAAGTTTCTACGACAACTTCTTCGATACGAGGTGCCCTGGTCTAAACAAAAAAGAACGAAAAAGAAATAATACATTGTACCCATTTCCCACAACACATCTAATCAAAATTTTAAGATAGCCATTTCGTTCAACGTAGTTGAAAGATCTGAAATTTAGGGCTTTGAACATGACAACTCCTTCATAGCCCTCAGGGAAAGAGTTGTAAGCTATGCCCTGATGGCATATAAGGTGTTTATAGAAAGCGTTGTCGTCGAAACTTCAAAAGGGGCTCATTCAATTGGAAATTGAAAGGGCTAGTGCCCTTTTTAATAGTCTAAAGTAATCGGAGGGCTTGACATTTTATAGCAAAAAGCGATATGGGTACATTGCATTATCTATTTTTGTTATTTTTTGTCTAGACCAGGCCACCTTGTATCGAAGGAGTTGTCGTAGAAAATTCGAAAAAAGCTCATCCGATTGGAAATTGAAAGGGCTCCCACACCCACCATTTCCCCAAACACATTCAATAAATATTTGGAGATAGCCATTTTGTTCAACATAGTTGAAAGATCCGTAAATTATGTCTTTGAGGATGACAACTCTCCACAGCCCTCAGGGCAAGGTTTGTAAGTTATGTCCTGGGGGCATTTAAGATTTATATAGAAAGGTTGGTCGTATAAACTTCGGAGGGGCTCATTGGATTGGTAATCAAAATTTCTAGAGCACTTTTAAAGATTCAGAGTGATTGGAGGGTGGATACCCCCCCCACACCTCGTATTTTCCTGAAATGTATCTGGTACAAATTTTAATATGGCCATTTGTTATCGTCGGTACTTCTAAAAGGGCCCTTTTAGATTGGAAGTTGAAGGGGCTAGTGTTCCTTTTAATAGTTGAAAGTCAATGGAGGGTAACTAACCCCTCCCCTTCTTACGCCCACCGTTTACCCTAACACATCCAATCCAAATTTTGAGATAGCCATTTTGTTCAGCGTTGTTAAAAGGTCCAGAAATTATGTCTTTGAGGATGACAAACCCCCACAGCCTTCAGTGCAAGGGTTGTAAATTATGCCCTGAGGGTATATGAAGTTTGCATAGAAAAGGGTGGTCGTAGAAAATTCGGAGGGACCTCATCTGATTAGTTATCAGAAGTTCTAGTAGCCTATAAAATATTAAAAGTAATCGAAGGTCAAATACCCCCCCCCACAGCTCGTATTTCCCTGAAATGAATCTGATAGAAATTTTGAAATGGCCATTTGGTGTCGTAGAAACTTCTAAAAAGGTTATTTCGATTGGAAATTGAAAAGTCTAGTGCCCATTCAAATAGTCGAAAGTGATTGGAGGACAACTGACCCCCTCCCCCCAACCATTTCCCCAAACACATCTAATCGAAATTTTTAGATAGAAAGCTTTTTCCAAAAAATAAGTTTTTCAAAGAAAAGTAAAGAACTCTATTAAACCAACAATGAGTAAAAATAAAATAAAATAATCTATCAAGTGTAAAACTACCACAAGTCAGCATCGATAAATAAGACCTAAGCCTTCCCAAGGCCAGAACATAATTTGCACTTTACTGAGAAAAATACAAAGAATGTGCATTGTCAATTTAATATACATATACTGATATTTATTAATCAACATGCTAATAATATTTAATTTATTACAGTTATAAAAGTAAAAACATTTATATTTTTTCAGTAAAGTGCAAATTATGTTCTGGCCTTGGGAAGGCATAGGGGTTTCGAGCCCTGCTCATGTTAATTTCTGCTCGTTTTGAGTTTGATTCGGTTATTTTTGTAATTTCCGTTCGTTTTGGGTTTAATTTATTCATCGATGCTGACTTGTGGTAGTTTTACACTTGGTAGATTATTTTATTTTATTGCTGCTCATTTTTGGTTTAACGAAGTTCTTTACTTTTCTTTGAAAAACTTATTTTATAGAAGAAGTTTTTTAATTAATACTAGAAGAGAGCAAACTCAATGAGCGAAAAGGCTCAGAAACATGAAAGAGGTACCATTAAGAACTATATAGTCGAAACCACAAACTTCATTGAAAATTCAAAGGGCTAGTGCCCTTTTTAATAGTCGAAAGTGATTAAAGGGCCACTAACCGCCTCTCACTCCCACCTTTTGCCAAAACACATAAAATCCAAATTTTTAGATAACCATTTTGTTCAACGTAGTTGAAAGTTTTGGAAATTAGGTCTTGACACCCCCTCCCCCCCCAAAAAATTGTACAATTATTTGATGTGCAATTAACTGTACAATTATTGATGAGTATGATGACAATTGTAGATTATGCAATCCATATAAATTGCATAGAAGATATGCAGTACAAATTAAAGACTTTAATTTCCTTTTTTTTAAATTTCGTCCCTCCTTTTTAAATTTTCCCTCGCAAACCCTTTAACATCCTAGTAAAGAGCAAACACGACCCATAGTAATCGAAAGTTTAAAAATACAGCTTGAAAAAAGAAACTTGCCTAGTAAGGGAAATTGTCATTTGAAGCTGATTCAGGAATGGTAACTGTTATTTCGATTAATTTTATTTGTGAAAGTTTATTGCAAAAACAATTCTACGGGAATTTTGAAAAAGAGCCGGAAAGCCCTGAGAGGTGTTTAATGGATCATTTCAAAGCTGTGATTTTTGAAATAAACTCATGTGTTTTTCTGTTTTTTTTTTTGTTTTTTGTTTTTTTTTTATAAATTCATCTTGGTAACGCTATCGCAAATCAAAGCTATAATGTACCAAATAGCACTTTTTGTTGGAGTGGAAAGCCTGAGAAACATACAGGTTTCCCATTCTAATTCTCATTATTTGAAACTTTTGACTGAAGGTTTACAATCCCCCTCTTTTATACTTCTCCACCCAGCCTCCTTAGTATGTGAAAATCAAAAAATATATTTTGAAAAAAAAACTGTCTAATAGTTCTTTATTTGATTTGGTCTAGGAATAAAAATTAATATTTAAGTTTATCTTAACCGTAAACGTTATGGAAGTAATTTTTCGGGAATTTTAAAAAAGAGCTTGAAATAGTGAGCTAATGTTAACGTGTCCTTTTTTGCTTTTTATTTCTGCAGCACTAGTGGGGCATTAAAATATCGCGGAAAGCTGTTTAAGAGCTCATTTGAAAGCTAATGCTTACATCTATGTGTTTCGTAAATAAAATGTTCGTCTTGACATAGCCATTATTAAGCTGTTTAAAAGTTGTTGTAAAGAGAGAAGCTTTAAAATATTTGCGATGAAGGAGGAGCGTGCATAGCTGTGCTGGGTTCAGACGGCTTGGTGCTGCAGTTACTTGTTAGCAGTAGCATTTCTAAAAAATGAACTATCACAAGTTCAGATGGGACGAGATTGCACTTCACTGTCAAACATAAAAACACAGCAAAAGATAATATGATAAGATTGTCAAAAAAAAAAAAAAAAAAAAAAAAAAAAAAAAAAAAAAAAAAATAAGAAGGTAAGAAGTAAACCCATTTGAACACAAACTCACCTTGACTTCCTTAGTCCCGATTATTAAAATAGACAAAGGTCTTTTTGTAATGTTTATTGCGTATAGTAAAAGAAAATTGTTGCTATGCAATATATATCTGAGAAACTAGCTGACATAAACCTCCGACACATGATATTTCTCTATATTTCTAGAATTGTAAAATCTAGCATTTTACTGAAAACTAAGCTTGCTTAGGTTTTAAAAGGAATTATAATTGTATACTATAAGTTATCGGTATCATGGCTGGTGAAAGACTATTCAGTGCATAAAAAATTTGTCTTTTATTTTCTGTCGGGTGCGTATTGACTTTTCCGCTCTTAATAGCACGTCCTGTCTTTTGTGTCGGTTATATGTTTTCAGGAAAGGGCTAGTTTTCAGAATTTTACAAATATAGGGAAATAACACGAGTCAGCTTATGTGAGCTAGTTTTGCTGATACATCTTACACAAACTGCGAAACAATAATTTTTGTTCCAATTAAGTTTAACTTGCTCTTTATTTCTGCAAGAAAACTTTGTGTTTTAAATTAATCTACAAGAAGGGAACGTCTTATCCCGGAAAACCTGGTGGAGAATCTAGCTTTACCATTAGTGATCATATCATTAAAACATTGGACAAAAAGACAACAACAAAACCAAAGAATACGAACGAAAAGAAATATAAGAACTTAAGGAAATCTAAACGAGGGTGATTTTCAGCCAGTGAAAAAAAAAAAAAAATAGCAGATATTTTAGAAAAGACAAAAAACAAACAGAGAGAAACATCTCAATGAAATAAAAATCCACTTAGGATTAGTTTGCCCCAATTGTATGTATTTTTTTATTTGGTTTTATTTGTTTTTAGTTTGGTTTGTTATCTTGTTCTTCTTGTGTTTCTCTTGTGCTGAAGACGCCACGTTTGGATACAGGCGAAATATGCACGTTGTTTAACATTTTTCGTCTTTTCTCTCCACTGGCAGCAGTTTTGTGTGTTGTTGTTTTTTTTCATTGAGATTTTTCTCTCGGTTGGCTTTTTGTAATGGCTGGCCAGTTCGGCTTAAGATCTTTCATTCTTTAGGAAAGACCTCCGCCAAGCCGTTCTCAGCTGTAAAAAACGGGGAAAAAAAGTTTATGAAACAAATACTAGCCTTTTGAAATCCACTAGACAAGCAGAGAGGAATGACAATTCATTTCTCTGTTTTGTATTTACTTCATAAAGTCACTTTTGTTTTATACGAGGTTAGTTTCTTTTATGCTCGTCGATACCCTTATCCCTTCCCTTTTTATTGAGTGTTGAGGATGTCTTCGCAAAGGTCTTTTCCAAAATATATGCTTTTTCGGTTTTTTTTTCTACTTGCTGAAAATTACCACTTCTAATTTCATCAAATTACTATCAATCAATAAATAAAACCAAAAAATATAACTTCAATTTCAAGAAAACATATAGTGCTGTAGATAAATAAATGAATTTCAGAGCGAAGCGAAATTAAAACGAATAATTAAGTCACGCATAAGGCAAAAAATAATTACCGCAAACTACAGTAGGGTTACAGCTCCTTTGCCTTGGTTTTTCATAATTGTTTTTATATTTTTTTTTTCTTCGTATTCTTCTTTTTTTGTCGAACGTCGAACGATTTTTGTCGAGTGTATAACCAGTATTATCTTAAAACATATTTATATCACAAAGACACCTAGAATGTGGAAGGGGGGAGGGGAGAGACCTATAATACCGGATGACTGTAACAAAATAAGAAAACAAGAGAAATAGAACCAACCAAACACATATCTGAATAATAAAAAAAAATCAAGAGTGGGATACCTGCCCAAAGCTATGAATGAATCTACTAACACCTAGAAAGTAATTAACCCTCTCGCAGTTGTATTCAACTTTAAGTTTCTTCTTCAAAGCACCTTCTGACCTGTCGTTCTAATTTCGAAGCGTCGTTTCTCTTTCGCTTCAGTAGCGAAGCTTAACTCCTTTCTTAATTCAGCAGAATTTGCTTAATACTAAGAGTGCATAAAACATTCATGTCTAGCATTCTCTCAAGTAAAGTCCGAAGGAGCTCTTGAGACATGGAGCAAGATATTTGTAACTTATAATCATTTGCTAAGCTCTTTTTAGACCCTCGAAGTGGAGAGTCGTTAAACAGCTTTGACTACTTTCTAGTTCTTCTCTAAATGAAGATATATATACAATGCAACTTAAATTATAGATAATCAAAGAAAAAGCACATTTTAGAAAAATCTGCAGATGAAGGATTAAGCATTAAAATGGATGAGGTCATCCCTTTGACATATTTAAAATGTAGATTGTGCAACAAAACTGTAAATAAACGATCCTTACTCTGAGACGAGGTTTCAAAATGTTTTCATATAAGAAGCTTTTAATAGAAAACTAAAGAGCCATATTAAGAACTAAGGCGAACAAAAATACTGTCATATAGTGATTCAAACTTAAAAATTAACATAATTTACTATCAATCAACATATAAAATCAAAAGTGAACAGAAATTAAAGTGAATAACCACATCAAAACTAAAGATAACATATTCTGGCATAGTTGAGCCAATAACTGCAAAACGGACTGAAATCAAAATAAATAATTAAATCACGCTTAGAACGAATGGAAATTACCATAAACAAGAGTAGGATTGCCACTACTCAAACCTTCTAAAGCCCAGAACGTAGTTTGCGCTTTACTGAAAACGGTGTGTATTTCAAACACTGTTTTTTTTTTTATTATCACAACATAAAAGGTAACAAAACAATAAAACTGTAGTGCGGCTAAATATGGCTTATGAAAGTGGGACTACGCTACCCCTCCTTCTCAACCCTCTAAACGACTCGAGTGTCATTTACGTTGAGTGTCAAAACAAAACGTATCTTGAGTGCTACGGGTTTTGTTTGTCGGAACTTTGAAACAAAGAAGAAGAAAAAAAGAATCCCAGGAAATAACTAATGAAAGTAGACTGACTGTTTAATATATAATATGCCTCCAGGGATGTCTTTACCCTCAAGACCGAGAGCTATAAATAACACGTTTGCAAAATGATTACACATATATTTTACGAGTATATATTACATATATATTTTACGAGTATTTTCTGTTATACTCATATAACAGAAAAGGGGAAGGGTTTTGTTTGATGTTCGATGGGTTCGAAACTATCAAGGACGTTTTTTTGGTCAAAAGCATATCTTGTTGTAGTAGGGGGGAGGCTAGAGAACTTGAAAAACGCCCAAAATAGTTCCGTCCCTGTCGAGCTTGAAACTCGCAGACTAAGGCCCTTGGGCAAATAAAAACCTGAAGTACCCCCCCCCCCCTAAGAAAAAATGGTTTCTAAAAAAGGAGTAAGAATAATTTTGTCCGGAGAGGCATAAAAATTGTATCCTTAAGTCCTTAGGCTGAGGGGATCCTAATAAAGAAGGAAAAACCAAAAAAATATTTGTCCCTCCAAAAAGATTCTAGAAAAGGGCTAGAAAAGGATCAAAAAATTGTACCGACCACTAAGAATGGAAGGGGTGGTCTTAAAAACTTTCAAGGGGACTGAATCGATTGAAAATTAAAATTTCCAGTGCCATTTTTAAGAACCCAAAGTTATTGGAGAATAACCAACTCACTTCGAGCTCTTTTCTGCTACCAACACCCAGTAATTGCCATGATATTGGATACAAATTTTTGGGATAGTCTGTTTGCTCAAAAGTGTTATGAAGGTCTATCAAGCATGCCTCTGGGGTCGACATCATCTCACAACCCAAGTGGTAAAGACCAAAAATAATGCTGATCACCCATTATTCAGGTATAGGCTTAAGGAGAAGTGAAAGCCATGTTTGGTTTTCCAATCCACATAGGAGCTCTTAGGGATCGTTCGCTATAGCACTTAACTCGGATGCAACTTGCAACCGAGTTTTCGAATTACCTACAATATCTCGGGAATGGTTTGAGTTAAAAAATTCAGAGAGTTTGGGGAGGGGGCAAGTAAACGCTGAAATCTATCTTCGGAGGAGACAATAGAGATGAATCAAGAGACACTATGCACAATACCATATCTGGGTTGATAAAATACCATATCTGGAATTTCTCAGGAACGGCTCGGGATGGAGTCAAAACTTCCAGTTAGTGTAGGAAAAGAATGGGATGGGGGAGGGCAGTGGAATTTCAGATTTTTGTTGGGAAAAATGGCTAAATAATTTTGTTTTTGCCAAATTGGACATTTTTTCCATTTTTGACAGTTTGTCACGTATAAGTAGCGAGGTAAACCAAAATATATTGTGTTAGGGGTTAAGGACAAAATGAACCTCAAGTTTTTAATTTTGGGAAACGGAGCAGAAAGATGGGGTTCTAAAAGTGTTTTCCTCCAATCTATGTAAACGATTTTGCACTATAAGCCTCTATGGGAGCAATATATACGGTTAAGTAGCGAGGTTAATCGAAAGACACTGTGTATTATAAAGCGATTGAAACGTCTTATCCGCCATACCATGAGATGGCTTTTGGGAAATATCTATTATATCGATTTAGTATGATTAAATTGAATGACTAAATGATTGAGGTATTTATTTTGACTAAATCAAAAAACGAAAAACATAACAGATCCCAACTAGCGTGCTATTATTTGACGAGAACTAAACGCTGCTCCACCTCTTCCTGCATCCATAATTTCACCAACAGAAGTCTTCCATGAGGCACGATCATATGCAATGGCTTTGACGTGGTAGAGCCAATCCCTGTCCCAGAGCCGATCAAAGAAATGTAAGCCTCCAAGCGGTTCTTCGTTGTTTTTGCCGTTGAACACTAATCTTTCTTCTGGCCTCCAGGGTAACGTTTCCAATTTTCGAGCGAATTTGCTTTAATAACAGACTTAGAGATGCATTGTTGGTCTTCCCGCCTCACCCAATTGTTTATAGTGCTGACAGATCTTATTGTTGGGTACTCCTTCATGGCGTTGGAGGTGTAAAATCCGATGGAGGCAATCATTATCAAAGACATCTACATTTCTACTATTTTGAGCTTTGATTACCTAGGTTTAACACCCATGTAGGATCGGACAATCGCCGTTTACTGAAGCAAATCGTTTTGGTCTAGCAGGTAAAATAGTCCCCTGGTGATTATTTAAAATCTTTACTCCCTTATTGACTGTTGATTCACTCTTTAGAAGGTCATCATAAATTGGGTCAATATTTAAATTACCCGTGTCCCTATTAATGGAAAGGTTAGCAAACATATGTTTTTTAATTTCTATGGCTTCCCTGGCCCATTGGGTGTACCCCTTATCATTAGAAATAGCCAAGGCTTCATCAAATTTTACAAAATGATCTGGTTGAAGCCAAATATGCTCTGCTAAAGCTGAAACGAAAGTTTCTGGAGGCTTGCTTAATTGTAGGGTTTTTTCTATTGAGTTTCGGTGTTCAATAAACCTTTCAACAAATTGTTGGTGAGTTCTACCAATATAGAACTTCCCACAAGAACACGGAATTTTATACACCCCACTTACTAAATTTCCCCGAGTTAAATCCTTACCAGAACTAAAAAAACTACCCATTGGCCTCAGCGATTGGAAACATGTATTAATACCAAATTTACGATTTGCTAGTCAGACTTATACTTCGACGTTTCCATAGTGATTTAGTGAGCTGAAGGAAGCTGACAGAGTGTAGTCGAATACGCCTTTCAATTTCATAGTCGGAACCCCTCCAATTCGGATTAACGCAGATAATTGCTGAGTATGCTAGACTTTTCTGTGTAGAAAAGCTGAGAAAGATGATGTTTATTTTGTTTTTATTAGTGCATCTCCTCCCATAACTTTTAAGTGGCTCAACCCAAGGGGTACTTGGGTTGAGCCACATAACCCAATTATTACCGCAATTATTACATAATTGCGAAGCAACATTATAAAGTTAATCGTAATGACCCCCCCCCCCCCCAAAAAAAAAAGAAATTTCTTGAATCTCTTTTGTAAAGAATCTCCTTTCACAACAAGAAGGAGAAAAATGCCAACATTAGTTTTTGTTGGGTAAAGATGTAACACAAACTTTACATACGCTTGAATTTCCAAATACAGCCTTCATTATATTTCGATTGAAAATATGGGCTAAGAGGAATTCTTTAATGTTTATGTTCCTTATTCAATTTTTAGTAGGCTATGTTTCTTCTGTCCTACCCTTTTCATACATCAACGAAAAGCGACAATTTTGATAGCATTCTATAGCTGACAATTAACTCTATCCATCTGCCGAGTCAAAATTTTTGAAATTGAAGGAGAAGAAACGGCACCTTAACGGGTACCTTTCTTGACGTCAGCAAGAATACCAAGAGTAACTATAGTGGGTGTTCGGAAAGAAGAAAATTGGTACATTGGAGGGCAGTCGGCTTTAGATAAGGAAGGAAACATTAGGTGAACTTCAAGACGAGAATAAATCCTACGGAGGACTCTGATATATGAAGGGCATATCCTACATTGTGCTGCATGGAGAAGCATAGCAGCTGGAATCAGAGAACGTTAATAAAAAAAAGTACGTTGCCCAATAGTATGCATATCAGAGGGAGAGGTATCCAAGGTACACGAGTTCTCCAACTTGCTAAGTGTTGCTGCCATCTTATATATAGAAAGGGGACTCTGAAAATTGACAGATCTCGTTTTGGTCTTTGTTAGATTAATTCTTAAATGGACCATGACAGAGTAGTAAGTAACCTTATTCAATACCGTTTGGGATTTCAGTGGATCATCCTCTGCGAGGGAAATATTATCAGCATAATCAAGGTCAGTAGGCAGAACACCTTTTCCAACTGTCACACCTTCATTTGTGCTCAACTACTCTCTCCATGATCCAATCAATTACGTAATTGAAAAGAACGGGATATAGGACGTCACCTTGATTTACTCCTGATTCCATACAGATGTTATTATATTTTTCATCATAAGCTTGTAATTTCAACAGTTTGCCATCATAGTACATTTTCAAAACCTTTATAAAGTGTGATGGTACTCCCTACTCTTCTTGGATATGCCAGAGAGCTTTTCGATTAACTGAATCGAAGACTGCTACGAAATCGACGAAATTAAGAATCTATGGCAAGTCATATCTATGGGACTATTGGAAAAACTACATGGGGATAAGAATTTACACGGTACAAGAACCCCTGTTTTGAAAACCAGCTTGTTCTTACACTCTAACTTGTCACCTTGTTTGAAGAGATGAAGAAGGACTGAAAGTTTTCAATAATTCGGGAAATTCTTTTTCTTCACACGGTCCAAATTTCGTAAGAAAGTGGTTTGAGTTGAGCTGCGACAATCTCCTCATCAGCAGCTAATAATAATAAAAAAATAGGTACTAATATAAATGAATAAATAAATCTTAAAACAAGTGAAACTTAAATTAAATATGCAAATCAAGCTTGAAATGAACAAAAATCACTACAAATAAGGGTTTGGGTTTTGCCTCCTTCTCTCACTGTAAAAGCCTAAAACCTACTGCATGATTGGCGCTTTACTGAAAACTATATGTGTCTTGAACAATCTTGAAAAGCACAAATAACATCAAACTAAATATTTGATATATATTGCTATTAATTGTTGAAAGAATTTCAGTTGAAGATTTTATTTCACTGTAATTATATTTTCATTTTCAATGCTGCAATAACTGGAAAAGAACAAATTTCTAATATAAATCGTTTTCAGTGAAGCACCAATGTAGTAGGCGTAGTAGGCTTTAGACTTTTACAGTTAGGGATGGGGGCAGTATCAAAATTTTTGTTTGTAGTGAAGCTATATTTGTCTTTAACAGTCTTGGAAAGGACTAATAAAATTAAATTGAATATTTGATATATGATGATATTTATTACTGAAAGCTCATCAGTTTAAAATTTAATTTTATGTTTATTTTCAATTTTATAATAAGCACAAAAGAAAATATTTGTAAAATTCGTTTTCAGTAAAGTGTGAATGACGCAGTAGATTTTAGACTTTTAGAGTGAGAGAAGGAGGCAAAACCCAAACTCTTGTTTGTAGAGATTTTTATTCGTTTCAAGCTTGATTTGCATATTCAACTTAAGTTTCACTCGTTTTAAGATTTATTTACTCATTTGTATTAGTACCTATTCTATGTTTGTTTGCTACGATTGTTTATTTAATTTCTCTTCTTTTTCGGTTTCATTTATACTTCAACAGCAAACTGTTTTTGTTCGTTTTAAGCTTAATTTGCATATTCAACTTAAGCTTTACTCGTTTTAAGATTTTTTTATTCATATATATTAGTATCTGTTGAATGTTTCTTTTGTTATGATTGTTTATTTAATTTCTGCTCGTTGTGGGTTTCATTTATTTTTTAATAGTGATTTCTGGTCGTTTTGAGTTTGAGCTATTGTAGGTTTCTTTTTCTTAAGTTTAATACGGCCTTTACATTTCTTTAGAAAACCTCTTTTTCAGATTTTTTTTTTTAAGTTAATTTCTGTTCGTTTTTGATTGCCAAGGATTCAAGTTTTTCAAAATTCCATATTTCAAAATAATTTCTAATTCAAAAATAAATTAACAGTTTTGGCAAGAACTAATAAAATTAAGCTGAAAATTTGATATATAATGATAATAATTGCTGAAGGCTCATCAGCTCTAGATTTTGTTTCACCCAGGGCCGGATTTAAAGCTTTGACGCTTCTAGGCCCAAGCGTTTTTGCCACTCCGCAGGGCCTATTGGTAAATCCTGGTTTGGTTTGACTGCAATTTTCAGTTTATTTTCAATTTTGTAATAAGTACAAATTTTTAGTTTGTAAAGCGTAATTTCGTAATTTTTACAATGCGTAAAAGTTTTTTTTAACCAATTTTTGCTCGTTTTTGATTGCAAAAAAGTTCCAAATTTTTAAAAATTCCTTATTTGAAGATAAGATTTTTTTTCAACATCAAACTTTCATCAAACTATCAAAACTAGTATCAAAGTAACAATATCAAAGTATCAAAGTAAAGAAAACATCAAAGTAAAGAAGATATCAAAGTAAACAAAGCATCAAAGTAACAATAAGCAACTAGCATAACTTACAGCCCTTGCACCGTAAATCGAAGTTACCACATAAATCATTAAATCCAAGTATCAAAGTAAACAAAGTATCAAAGTAACAATAATTAAGTTCCTTAATTCAGAGCGATTATCCCTGCGTTGAGGGGGAGGGGGGGGCGGTAAACCCTGGAAGAGTAGTTATTTGGCCTTTGATTTATTTTTAGCAAATGGCTATATCAAAATTTTGACCGGATGCCCTTTGGGAAAGTGGGGCGTGGGCTAGTTACCCATTGACCACTGACTCTTAAAAAGGAGCTAGAAGTTTTAATTTTTTATCGAATGAGCCCCCTTACAAAGTTAATACGACCACCCTTTCACAAAAACCTTATATTCTAATAATGGGCAACTTACATAAGCTAAAATCCTTGCCGGGGGCTAGAGAGGATTTTTCAATCTCTAAGTTATAATAATTTCAATTTTGGACTATTTTGAACAAATGGCATTTTCAAAATTTTGATAAGATGTATTTGGGGAAAAAAGCACAAGGCTTGTTACTTTTTGATCACTTTCGATTCTTAAAAACTTACAATTTACATAAGTTACAACTCTTGTCCCGGGTGTGAAAATTTCTCAACCCTTAAGTTATAGTAGTTTGAATATTATAGTAATTGGACTATTTTGAACAAAATGGATATCTCAAGATGTTTATCGGATGCATTTGGGGGAAAAGTGTGGGGAAAAGGGGGGGGGGGGTTGTAGATACCCTCCGATCACTGTTGATGACTCTTAAAAAGGTAACTAGAACTTTCAATTTTCAATCAGTTGAGCAATCTCTGAAGTTTATACTACCACCCCTTACATAAAACCTTATATACCCCCGGGGGAATAGCTTACAACACTTCCCCCGGGCTCTAGGGGTTGTGTTGACCCCAGATGTTTGTTATTTTATATTTAAACTACTTTGAACAATATAGCAATCTCAGAATTTTGATTGGATGCATTTGGAGAGTAAGGGCCTTGGGAAGGGGGGATAGTTTCCCTCTCATCAGTTTTGACTCTTAAAAAGGGCACTAGAAATTCCAATTTACAATTGAATGAGCCCCCTACGAAGTATATACGACCATCCGTTCCATAAGCACCTTACATGCCCCCCCCCCCCCCAGGAAAATGATTGGATGCATTTGGAGAGTAAGGGCCTTGGGAAGGGGGGATAGTTTCCCTCTCATCAGTTTTGACTCTTAAAAAGGGCACTAGAAATTCCAATTTACAATCGAATGAACCCCCTACGAAGTATATACGACCATCCCTTCCATAAGCACCTTACATGCCCCCAGGGAAAATTTTACAACACTTGCCCCCGGATTCTGGAGGGGCTGTTTTATCCCTGGAGTTTGTTATACTAGTATTATCTTTGGTGTGTTTTTAACAAAATAGCTATATGAAAAAATTCTATTGGACACAATTGGGGAAAACAAGGTTGGGAGGGGGGGGGGAGCTAGTCGGCATCGGATCACTTTTGACTCTTAAAAAGGGAATTAGAACTTCCAATTTCTAATCATTTGAGTCCCCTCAAAAGTTTATACGACCACCTCTTCCATAAAATCCTTATACCGCCCCCCCCCGCGGCACAAGTTACAACCCTTCCCTGGTCTCTGGGGCAGGGGGAATATTGACAACGAAGTTTTGTTATCTGATCGTTGGACTATTTCAAACAAACAGGCTATCTCAAAACTTTCATTGTATGTATTAAGAGAAAAGAAACTGTGTGTTTGTGTTCGGAGGGGAGGGGGTAGATACCCTCTGTTCACTATTGATTCATAAAAAGTTAACTAGAACTTTCAATTTTCAATCAGTTGAGCAATCTCTGAAGTTTATACGACCACCCCTTACATAAAACCTTATATACCCCCGGGGGAATAGCTTACAACACTTCCCCCGAGCTCTAGGGGTTGTGTTGACCCCAGATGTTTGTTATTTTATATTTAAACTACTTTGAACAATATAGCAATCTCAGAATTTTGATTGGATGCATTTAGAGAATAAGGGCCTTGGGAAGGGGGGATAGTTTCCCTCTCATCAGTTTCGACTCTTAAAAAGGGCACTAGAAATTCCAATTTACAATCGAATGAACCCCCTACGAAGTATATACGACCATCCCTTCCATAAGCACCTTACATGCCCCCAGGGAAAATTTTAAAACACTTGCCCCCGGATTCTGGAGGGGCTGTTTTAGCCCTGGAGTTTGTTATACTAGCATTATCTTTGGTGTATTTTTAACAAAATAGCTATATGAAAAAATTTTATTGGACACAATTGGGGAAAACAAGGTTGGGAGGGGGGAGCTAGTCGGCATCGGATCACTTTTGACTCTTAAAAAGGGAATTAGAACTTCCAATTTCTAATCATTTGAGTCCCCTCCAAAGTTTATACGACCATCTCTTCCATAAAATCCTTATACCGCCCCCCCCGCGGCAAAAGTTAAAACCCTTCCCCGGTCTCTGGGGCAGGGTGAATATTGACAACGAAGTTTTGTTATCTGATCGTTGGACTATTTCAAACAAACAGGCTATCTCAAAACTTTCATTGTATGTATTAAGAGAAAAGAAACTGTGCGTTTGTGTTCGGAGGGGGAGGGGGTAGATACCCTCTGTTCACTAGTGATTCATAAAAAGGTAACTAGAACTTTCAATTTCCAATCAAATTAGTCACCTTCGAAGTTTATACCACCCCTTGCATACAAACCTTATGCGCCCCCGGGGCATAGTTTAAGACACTTGCCCCCGGGCTCTGGAGGGTTGTTTTGATCCCGAACTTTTTGTTATCTAATGTTTGAAATGTTCAAAAAAATAGTTATCTCAAAATTTGTATCGGATGGGTTTGGAAAAAAAGGGCCTGAGAGGGGGGGGGGCTAGTTGCCCCTGGATCTCTTTTGAGTCTTAAAAAGTGAACTAGGACCTTCAATCTCCAATCAAATCAGCTCTATCTGAAGTTTATGCGAGCATCCCTTCCATAGGAACCATATATGCCAACAGGGCATAACTTAAAACGCCTGCCCCTGGGCCCTCGGGGCTTGTGTCGACAACATAGTTTTTGTTATCTGACCTTTGAGCTATTTTTAATAAAATGGCTATCTCAAAATTTTTATCTGATGCATTTGGGGAAAAAGGACCTGCAGGGTGGGCTAGCTGCCCTCCAATCACTTTCGAATCTTAAAATTTAACTAGATCTTTGAATTTCCAGCCAAATGAGCCCTCTCTGAAGTTTATACGAACATCCCTTCGACAAGAACCATAGATGCCTCCAGGGCATAACTTACAACGCCTGCCCGGGCTCTGGGGGTTTGTGTCGACACCGGAGGTTTTATTATCTGGCTTTTTAACTATTTTTAACAAAATTGTTATCTCAAAATTTTTATCTGATACATATGAGGAAAAAGGGTGTAGGGGGGGGGCTGCAGATGACCTCCGATGACTTTTAACTTTTAAAAAAAGAAACTAGAGCATCTGCTTTCAAATCGAATGATCCCCCTCTGTAGTTTATACACTGGCCCCTACCATAGGAAGTGCCTCCGGGGAAAAAAAATTATTAATCATGGGCAGCGCAATCGCGCTGCCATAGTAAAGAACGATGTTGGCACAATGTATTATTTATTTATTTTTTGTTCTAGGCCAGGGCACTTCGTATCGAAGGAGTTGTCGTAGAAACTTCAAAAAGGGCTCGTTCAATTTGAAATTGGAGTCGCTTGTGCCCTTTTTAATTGTCGAAAGTGATTGGAAGGCAACTAACACCCCTTCCAAGCCCACAATTTCCCCAAACACATCCAATAAAAATTTTGAGATAGCCATTTTGTTCAGCACAGTTGACTTCCAGATAGAAATTATGTTTTTGAGAAGGACACTCCCCTACAGCCCTCAGGGCAAGGGTTTTAAGTTATGCCCTGGGGGCATATAAGGTTTTTTTTATAGAAAGCTTTTTCGTAGGAACTTCAAAAAGTGCTCATTCGATTAGAAATTCAAAGGCCTAGTGCCTTTTTAATAGTCAAAAGTGATTGGAGGGCAACTAGCCCCCCTCTCACGCCCACCTTTTCCCCAAACCCATCCAGTCAAAATTTTGAGATAGCCATTTTGTTCAACGTTGTTGAAAGTTCTAGAAATTAGGTCTTTGAGGATGACAACCCCCCACAGCCATCAGGTCAAGGATTATAAGTTATGCCCTGGGGGCATGTAATGTTTTTATAGAAAGCGTTGTCGTAGAAACTTCAAAAAGGGCTCGTTCAATTTGAAATTGAAATGCCTGTACCCTTTTTAATAGTCGAAAGTGTTTGGAAGGCAACTAACACCCCTTCCACGCCCACCATTTATCCAAACACATTCAATTAAAATTTTGAGATATCCATTTTGTTCAACGTCGTTGAAAAGTCCAGAAATTATGTCTTTGAGGATAACAAACAGCATAACTTACAGAAGGGTTGTAAGTTATGCCCTGGGGGCATATAAGGTTTTATAGAAAGCGTTGTCGTAGAAACTTCAAAAAGGGCTCATTCGTTTGGAAATGGAAAGCGCTAGTGCCCTATTTAATAGTGGAAAGTGATTGGAGGGCAACTAACGCTCCTCTGACGCCCACCATTTCCCCGAACACAACCATTCAAAATTTTGATATAGACATTTTGTTCAAGGTAGTTGAAAGTTTTGGAAATAAGGTCTTTTCCAGTGTTGACTTAGAAACTTCAAAAAAGGACTTATTCAATTTTGAATTGAGAGGGCTAGTCCCCTTATTAATAGTCAAAAGTTATCGGATGGCGAATGCCCCCCCATACCCCTCATTTCCTCAAACACTTCCAATCAACATTTTGATACAGCAATTTATTGAACGTAGTTGACTGGTCAGAAATTATATTTTTGAGTATGATAACCCCTAACAGCCCTCAGCGCTATGGTTGTAATTTTTACTCTGGGGGCATATAATGTCATATAGAAAGCGTTGTCGTAAAAACTTCAAAAAGGACTCTTTCGACTGGAAATTGAGGGGGCTATTGCCCTTTTTAATAGTAGAAAGTAATCAGAGGGAGAATCTCCTCACCCCCATCATTTACTCAAACATTTCCGATCAACATTTTGATATAGCCATTTTGTTCAACGTAGTTGAAAGGTCTGGAAATTATTTCTTTAAGAATGACAGTCCTCCTCCAATAGCCCTCGTGACAAGCGTCGTAAATTATGCCCTTGGGGCATATAACGTTTTTAGAAAAAATTTTGTCGTAGAAGCTTTAAAAAGGGCTCACTCGATTGGAAATTGAGAGGACTAGTGCCTTTTTTATTAGTCGAAAGTGATCAGAGGGCAAATATCCCCCCTCCACACCTATCATTTCCACAAACACTTCCAATCAAAATTTTGATATAGCCATTTTGTTAAGCCTATCAGAAATGTCTGGAAATTATGTCTTTGAGGATAACAAATCCCCCCCCCCCCCCCAGCCCTCGGAACAAGGGTTGTAAGTTATGCCCTGGGGACATATAGGGTTTTTATAGAAAGTGTGATCATATAAACTTCAAAGGGGGCTCATTGGATTGGGAATCAGACACTCTAGTGCTCTTTTTAAGAGCCAATTGATCAGAGGGCAGCTACCCTTTCCCCCTACAAATACGTCATAATGTCCCGAAATACGTCTACTAGAAATTTTGAGATACCCATTCTATTCAAAATAGTCTAAATATCATATAACAAGGCTTTTGGGGTTGAAAAAAAACCCCAGAGATTAGGAGCAAGGGTTGTAAGTTATGCCCAGGGGGGTTTTATGGAAGAGAGTTAATCAAAGGTTTTTAGGGAAGAGGTGGTTGCTTAACTTCAGAAGAGGCTCAGTCTTCCTCCCTGAAAAAGACTACGTCAATATAAAACAAACAAAAATTAATCAAAAAGACTTATTTCACAAAATAAGTTTTTCAAAAAAAGTAAAGAGCTCCATTAAACCAAAAATGAACAAAAATAGAATCAAATAATCTACCAAGGATGCAACTACCACAAATCAGTATCAATAATAAATGAAACCCAAAAACAAGCAGAAATTAAAATAAGTCAAACTCAAAACGAGCAGAAATTCATCTGTGTAGGGTTCTAAACCCTATGATTTCTAAAAGCTAGAATATAATTTGTACTTTACTGAAAAAAATTCTTTTAAATGTTTTCACTTTTATAACTTTAAGAAATCAAAAATTAATTAAGATTTCAAGGAATAAATTTCAGCATATGTATATTAAACTTACAATGCTCATTTTTTCCTTTTATTTTTTTTTTCAGTAAAGTACAAAAAATAGGTCAAAGATCATATAATAAAAACTCCGGGGTCGACAGAACCCACCAGGGCCCGGGGGCAGGCGTTGTAAGTTATGTCCCGGGGACAAATATGGTTCTTATAGAAGGGATAACCGTGTAAACTTCAGAAAGGGCTCATTTGACTGGAAATTATAGCTCTAATTCCTTTTTAAGAGTCAGATCGGAGGGCAACTAGCCCCCTCCTCTCAAGCCCTTTTTCCCAAAATGCATCAGATAAAAATTTTAAATAGCAGTTTTGTTAAAAATAGTTCAAAGTTCACTTAACAAAAACTCTGGTGTCGACGTAACCCCCCGGGACCCGGGGGAGGCATTGTAAGCTATGCACTGGAGGCTTATAAGGTTCTTATGGAAGGGATGCTAATATAAACTTTAGAGACAGCTCATTTGATTGAAAACTGGAAGTTCTAATTCACTTTTTAAGAGTCAAAAGAGACCGGTTCCTTTTTCCCCAAATCCATCAGATAAAAATTTTGAGATAGACATTCTGTTACAAATAGTTTAAAAGTCATATAACAAAATTCCGGTGTCGACAGAGCCCCCCTCCCCAGGGGAACCGGGGTCAAGCGTTGTAAGTTATGCCCTGGGGGCATATATGTTTCTTATGGAAGGGGTGCTCGTATAAAATTCAGAGAGGGCTCATTTAATTGGAAATAGAAAGTTGTAGTTCCTTTTTTAAGAGTCGAAAGGGATCAGAGGGCAGCTAGCCTCCCTACCACGTCATCCCCCCCCCCCAAATTGCATCAGAAAAATTTTGAGATAACCATTTTGTTAAAAATTGTTCAAAGGTCAGATAACAGAATTTCCGGTGTCGACACAACCCCCCAGGACCCGGGGAAAGGCGTTGTAAGTTATGCCCTTGGGGTATATATGGTTCTTATGGAAGAGATACTCGTATGAACTTTAGAGAGGCCTCATTCGTTTGGAAAGTGAAAGTTGTTGTTCACTTTTTAAGAGTAAAAAGAGATCGGAGGGCAACTAGCCCCACTCCCTCCATGCCCTTTTTTCCCCATATGCATCAGAAAAAAAAATTTACATAGCCATTTGGTTAAAAATTGTTGAAAAGTTAAATAACAAAACTCTGGTGTCGACACAGCCCCCCAGGGCCCGGAGCAGGCGTTGTAAGTTAAGCCCTGGAGGCACATATGGTTCAAATGGAAGGTATGCTCGTACAAACCTCAGAGAGGGCTCCTTTGTTTGGAAAGTGAAAGTTCTAGTACATTTTTTAAGAGGGCAACTAACCCCCCCCCCTCTCAGTCTGTTTTTTCCCAAATGCACCAGATTAAATTTTGAGATAGCTATTTTGTTGAAAATAGTTAAAAGGTCAGATAACAAAAACTTTAGTGTCGACACAATCCTCCAGGGCCTGGGGGCAGTCGTTGGCAGTCGTTGTATGTCCTGGGGGCATATATTGTTCTTATGGAAGAGATGCTCCTATAAATTTCAGAGAGGATTTCTTTGATTGGAAACTGAAAGTTCTAGTACATTTTTGAGAGTCAAAAGAGATCCGAGGGCAACTAAACCCGCACGCTCTTTTTTCCCCAAACCCATCCAATAAAAATGTTGAGATAGCCAATTTTTTTAAAATAGTTTAAACATCATATAACGAAAACCTTGGCTTCGACACTCCGGTTTGTTAGTAGTAGTTGTAATACTGAGAGTAGTAGTATTAGTAGTAGTAGTATTGGTAGTAGTATTGAGTAGTAGTAGGTGATTGAAATTATGAGATACCCATTTTATTCAAAATAGTCCAAAGAAAATTTAGCGATGCCTCCAGGGATGACACAACCCCTCACAGCCCACGGGCAAGGGTTGTAAGTTATGCCCCGGGAGCATATAAGATTTTTTATGGAATGATGGTCATATAAACTTCGGATGGGGCTCATTTGACTGGAAAAATCGGAAGTTTTAGTGCCCTTTTTAAGAGCCAAAAGTGATTGGAAGGCAACCAGCCCCCCTTCACATGTTCATTATTTGCCAAAACACTTCCAATCAGAATTTTGAGACAGTTATTTTGTTTAACATTGTTGAAAGGTTGAGTAACTACGCCTTTGGGGATGTCCAATCCCCAAGAGCCATCAGAGCAAAAGTTGTAAGCTACGATATTTGTGCATTGTTTAAATTTAGTATATGTTATTCAGAAAGGTTGGCATTTTTTACCTTTACTTTCCAAAAAGACGAAGGGCATTCAGGTGAGCGTTTCATAGAATTAAATATATTTTTTTTTTTTTTTAACTGAATGTAAGGAACGACATTAGAACTTAAAACGATCAGAAATTGTTCCGTATATGAAAGGGGCTGTCCCCTCCTCAACGCCTCGCTCTATAAGCTAAAGTTTTATATTGTTTCAAAAAATAGAGTTGTGATAAAGAGTTAAACTTTAGCGTACAGAGGGAGGCGTTGAGGAGGGGACAGCCCCTTTCATACACGGAATAATTTTCAGGAAATAATCGGGGAGATGATCGATTGACCAAAAAGGCAATATATACACGTTACTAGTACTAACACTACTACTACTACTACAACTACAACTACCACCGGTACTACTGCCACCAAGACTACTACTACTACTACTTCTACCACTGATATCACTAAAAACTACTGCTTCTGTAGCAAGTACTACCAAGGCTGACGATATTGAAATAAATTTCAGAGGAAACATTGAGGGGAATTTTGAACTAAATGAAAACACACTATTTGCATACAGATTGCTGATGCGGTTTTATCAGCAATCTTTTTGGATAGGCTTACCTTATCAAGAAGGACCTTCTTGGGCATCATGAGTAAGATGTTCAACTGACCAAAACACAACATATACTTGTTACTACCGTTATTCATACTGCTGCTACTATTGTTATTGCTCCTTTCTAGTACAACGCTATTGCTGCTGCTACTGTTCCTACTACTACCACTGCTATGCTACTAGTACAATAAAGGCTACGCATATGAAGGTGAAAATTTGACAGAATGTAGAGGGAGAATTTGAACCAAATCAAAACACACTATGTGCATACAGAGTGTCAAAAGGGCGTATATCAAGAATGGATTTGGGAATTAATTTGTAACTTTCATTGAGTGCTTAAAGGGGAAGATCAATTGACAAAGAGGTAATAGGTGCATGGCACTACTATACAAACACTACTATTACCGCTTCTTTTACTGCTACTACTACTACTATTACTGAGCTACTCCGACTACTACTTGAATTGCAACAACTTGTAAGGTCTAGAGTGTTGCGATGAAAAGGGTGTCTAAAGGGGTCAAAAGGACACATCAGCAATATTTTTGGAACGGCTTACCGAATCAAGATGAAACTTCTGGGACATCATGAAAGGGGTGTTCAACTGACCAAAAGGCAACACGAACGTGCTACTACTGTTATTAATACTACTGCTGCTACTGTTACTATCACTGCTACTAATACAACACTAATACTGCTACTACATCTTCTGCTAGCACCACTACTACTGTGATACTAGTACTACTAAGGCTAAGTCGACGAAGGCGAAAACTTGAGAGAATATTAAGGGCAAATTTGAACTAAATCAAAAGGCACTATATGCATTCAGATTGTCAAAAGGCGTATCTTATGAATGGATTTTAGTATTAAGTCGGAACTTTCAGAGAATGCTTAAAAGGGAAGATCAATTGACCAAAATACAATATGTGAACGCTACTACTAGTACTAGTACTACTACCACTGCTATATATACTAGTTCTAATACTACTATTACTGCTATTACTCCAGCTACTACTTCTGTTGCAACTACTTATGAGTCTAAGAGCATTAAGATAAAAATTCCAGGAAGTATATGAATATAGACTTTATTAGAAGGACATATAGGCAATGTCTTAGCAATGGCTAATTGAATCTAGTTGAAACTTCCAGGACTTGATTAAAGAGATTTTCAACTGACCAAAAGGCAATATTTTAACATTACTGCTGCTACAATTACTAGTGATATTACTATTAATACTACGACTTGTATTATTAATACCAATTCTATCATTCTGACTACTATTTCAACTATCCCTAAGAGTATGAAGGCCAAGTTTTTAAGGGATTTCTAGTGGCGAAGGTGAACTGAAGCACAACACTCCATCTCTATGCTGGTTGTCAAATGACATATCAGCAATACCTTACAAACAGTTTTGTGTGTGAATTTAAAACTTACAGGGCTCGTTCTGGGGGATGTTGAACTAGCCAAAAATAAAAATGTTTGCATCCCAATGCTACGGCTTCTACTCATACTACTACTACTACTACCACAGCTGCTGCCACTACTGCTACTACCATTACTGCTTGTGCTATTATTACTGCTACTAAAGCTAAGGGTATTAAGGCGAAACTTTGGGGCAATATTGAATGTGCATTGAACTAAATCGATACCCACTATGCCCACACAGGTTGTCAAGAGAACGTATCAGCGATGCTTCAGGAACGGTTGATGATATTGAGTTGAAACTTTCATCATGTGTAGAAGAAAACCAAAGTTGCTATGTGCATACTCCTACTAAGACTACTACTCCTACTACAACTATTGCTACGCCAAGAGTATAAGCCAAGGGTATTAAGATGAAGCTTTCGAGGAATATTTAGGCACATGCTCAACTAAATCAAAACGAAATCTGAGCATGTAGATTGTCAAAAGGGTGAAGAAGGAATATCTCAAAAACGGCTTACATTATTAAGTTAGATCTTTCAGGGTAAGTTTTGGTGGATTTTCAACTAGCCATAAGACACTATGGGTATACTTTCAATACTACTTCTACGTTTACAGTAACTGATGACACTAAAGGTATTACGGTGAATTTTTGGGATTATTTAGGGGGGAATTTCAATTGAACAAAAGACTATATGGATGCAAGTTCTAAAAAGGGCATATAAGCAATATCATAGGCCGCGCTGCTCTATCATAGCAAGTAATATCATTGAAACTTTTAAAGAAGCTAATTTCATTAGAAAATGAAAGGTATAGTGCCATTTTTAAGAGTCGAAAGTGATTGAAGGGCAAGCAGCCCTCCTCCTCAGCCCATAGTTTTCCGAACACTTCTAACCAAGATTTTGAGACAGCAATTTTGTTCGGCATAGCTGAACGGTCCAGTAGCTATGTCTCTAGGGATATTGGGTATACTAAACTCCCAAAGTTATGCAATTTGACCATTATGCTTTAAAATTAAATGTTGCTTCAAAACTAATCAAAAGGTTCTGTGTGTATGCTGGTTGCCAATGAGTCATTTCAGCAATATCCTGAGAACGACTGAGAGTATTAAGTTGAAACTTTCAAGACTAGTACTATTACTATTTCTGCTATAGCAATTTAACTAAATCAAAAGAGTATCAGTGAACCCAGATTGTCAAAAAGCATAGATAGAATTTTTGGGGAACCGTATTGAGCTTTATTTTTCAGGTCAACCAGCGGAGGTATAAAACTAAATTAAACAATACAATTTGTGTCAAGATTTCCAAAAGGTTATATGCTGTTAAAAATTGTTGAAAGAGTTTCTCCAACATACAAATAGCAAGCCAAACTACGGAATCACAGAAAAAGACCGAAATGATGTAAAACATTGTTGATTAATATTATTTTTTTTAATGTTTTTTCCCCTGAAAAAGACTATGTCAATAAAAAATTCACAGAAATTAATTTAAAAAATATTTGCCTTAAAATAAGTTTTTCAAAGAAAAATAAAGAGCTCCATTACACCAAAAATGAGTAGAAGTAAAATCAAATAATCTACCAAGCACAAAACTACAACAAATCGCCATCAATGAATAAATGAAACCGAAAACGAACAGAAATTACAATCAATAACTGAGTCAAACTCAAAACAAGCAAAAATTAACATGAGTAGGGCTGACAACCCCCATGTCTTCTCAAGACTAGAACATAATTTCTGCTTTACTGAAAAAAAATACATTTTAATTGTTTTAACTTTTTTAAGTTTTATAAATAAAAAATTATTAAGACTTTAAGGAATAAATATCACCACATGTATATTAAACTGACAATATAAATTCAATTGCTTAAAAAGTTCCCCACTCCTCAAGTGAAGGTCCATTCTTTTTAGAAGGTCTATTAATCATTTTTGGTAAACTTTCTAAAGTCTACTTTTATTTACATCCATTTCAGGTGAAGCATTTTTTCCGCCGGAAAGAATATACGTTTAATCGTTTTTGCAACAGAGATAAATATTTTTTACAATAAAAAGAGTACTGTCATCCCCGCAGCATCTATTTTCGGGTTGAATCCCAATGAAGGGGGATTAGAGAATAATTTATATCTCCCTCTAGGTCCTCTTCTATATTCGTTCGAATGCTCATAGAGTGTTAGAAAATTTTGGCGTAGAAACTCCTTTTTGAAGCTATAAGGTGCGGTATGTATATCTTTTAGAAAGGTTCATGAGGCACCTCCCTTCACCTACCCAGTAGCCCACATGCCCTTTTCTATAATGACTGATGTTTTTATAAAATATATATAACTCGTGCAATTATATGTCATTGTACATTATTTTATCAAACATCAAGTGAATCAAGGAGGCACACTTGTGCCTCTATAAAGAGGCGACCCACCACAATGTTAAGCGATTTCAGGTCCTAGAGGTCGCAGAGAGACGGCGGTAATTGCATTTTGTAGCCCAAGCTCAAACTAAGAAACTTGCAAAATTTCATCCTCCTCCGACTTTATCTTCATGGGGTAAACTGGGCCGGAAGTTTCGACCCTCCCACCACAGCCCCCCTTTAACGTTGTCCGATTGGGCTGAAATTTAGAGGTTAAGCTTTCCTAGGGCCCGGGAGCTTATCCTCGAAATTTCAGCTTAATCCGATCACTCCTTCCCTGTTTTCAAAAAACCAAATATAGCCACTTAAAATTCATCATTTCTTTTTTTCTTAGCCACGCCTACAGGCCACAGTTGGCAACTGATCCGGATGAATGAGGACTCATTCGAAGCAGAATTCGACCTGTTAGGGTCTTTTGATATTTTCAGACCGAAAAAATTATCCCCCGAATTTACATTTACGAAAAACCTCGTTTTCCTATAATAGCCCATGTTAATTTTTCCCACCACAACCCCCCTTTAACGTTGTCTGATCGGGCTGAAATTTAGAGGATGAGTTTTCCTGGGGCCTGGGAGCTTACCCTCGAAATTTCAGCTCAATCTGATCACTCCTTCCCTGTTTTCCAAAAACCAAATATCAAGTTTCGTGGGAATTTGTTAGCGTCGAAAATAGCTTCCATTTACTAAAAAACAATTACAATTGTGTCTGTTTAGTCCAGCGGTTGATACTCCAGCCTGTCAGGCGGAAAACCCGGGTTCGATTCACTGTCAGAGCAAATTTTTTATATACTGAATTTAAACTTTAAAAAGAAACTCAGTTTCTTTTTTAAATTATTTGAAAAAAATTACGTTTTCTAAAGAGTTAAAGAGGCTGAGTTACAAGGTCGACCCTTAAAACGTACAGGGATTAGGAGGCACAGTTGGGGGGCTGTTAAAGAGGCTGAGTCACAAGTTCGAACCTTAAAACGTACAGGGATTAGGAGGCATCCTGTACGACGTGATTTGAGTATTCAGGAATTAAAAGCCTTAACACAAGAATGTTCAAGAGCGGGGGGTTTGGGGGGCGGCAGCCCCCCAACTTTAACTCCTGACACGATCAGCTAACAGTTAGTCAAGCAATAATAAGTAATAAACTGTACAAAAACGTGCAGAAATTATTTGAAAAAAACTACGTTTTATAAAGAGTTAAAGAGGCTGAGTTACAAGGTCGAACCTTAAAACGTACAGGGATTAGGAGGCACAGTTGGGGGACTGCCGTCCCCCAAATCCCCCGCTTTCGCAGCCTTTAAATAAAAAAAATTCTTTAAACTGAAAGTACGGAGCGACATTAAATCTTAAAACGAACAGAAATTATTCCGTATATGAAAGGGGCTGTGCCCTCCTCAACGCCTCGCTCTTTACGCTAAAGTTATTATTGTTTAAAAAAAAGAGTTGTGAGAAAGTCAAACTTTAGCGTAAAGAGCGAGGCGTTGAGGAGGGCACAGCCCTTTCATATACGGAATAATTTCTGTTCATTTTAAGATTTAATGTCGCTCCTTACTTTCAGTTTAAAGAATTTTTTTTATTTAAAGGCTGCGAAAGCGGGGGGTTTGGGGGGCGGCAGTCCCCCAACTGTGCCTCCTAATCCCTGTACGTTTTAAGGTTCGACCTTGTAACTCAGCCTCTTTAACTCTTTAGAAAACGTAGTTTTTTTCAAATAATTAACTTAATAAGATGGGACTTAAAAGCAATCTGTACATTAACCGTTTATTTTGTATGGACTACGTGACTTAGGAACGAATGCACCACCACACGGCTTTACTTCCTCTGAAACAATGAGGTTGAATACATAGATTGCCCGTTCAAATGACTATCTCAAAATTTCCATTAATTGCAACTTGGTCCTGTTTGGGGCAAGTTGTGGTTTCTGCTACAAAATGGCAAAATACGCCTCTTTACTGTGGCACATTTTTTTTGACTATTCAAAAATGGAACTAGAACTTTTCTGTTCGAATGGGCCGTCTTCCCATTTTCTAGAACAATTGCTTCGACACGATCACCCTTAAAAAAAATAATAATAAACACGCATCTTCTCTAAAAAAAAAGAAAAATTTCACGTTTTTGCAGATGGGATCTTGAAAACTCTATAATAGGGTTCTCTGAATTCGATGGCGTAATTTTCATCAAGAACCAGCTCTCATGGGGATATTTTTTTTCCTTCTTCAAAAACTACGCAAATGTTTTCAAGGTCGTTGCATTTGACAGTTTAAACTTGATGAATATTATATATTTGGAAGGACCAAAATATCTGATCCTTTCTATGTATTTGCTGCTGTCAAAACTTCTTTTCTTTGTGTTTTGGTTACTGTTACCCCAGGTCACTTCTTACTTACATTTCGTTGCCACGAATTGTTTGATAGAGTGGGAAAATGCATAGTTGACTCTTCTCCAATATGGGGGCGGGGTAAAGTAAAGTACTACCGGCTAAAGAAATCATTGAGAGCTCAGTATTGAAGAAGTTGTCAGTTTTGGTGTCCGTCTGCATTTAATGCCCGTCCGTATTGAGGTATTTGGTGCCCATCCGTATTTGAGGTAGGCCTATTTTATGCCCATCCGTTTTCGATGTCCATCCCTATCTGAGGTATTTGGCGCCCATCCGTATTTGAGGTATTTAGTGCCCATCCATATTTGAGGTATCTGGTGTCCATCCGCAATTGGTACCATTTATCCTCTTAAGTGAAACAAGTTAGAAGCCAATAAATTGCATTGTCGCTAAAACCTCGCAGCTTTAAAAATTTTACTTAGTTAAATAGGTTTTCGTAGGTATAAAACAAGAAATAAGGAAAGCCTTAAGGATTTATTCTTTCCTTTAACCATAATTCCATTAGGTGGGAGTGAGCTTTAGAGGTCGTAAACTATCAAAAAACGAATAAACGACCTATCGCAGCTGGTTTCCAAAGTTCAACTATCGCAGCTGGTTTCCAAAGTTCAACAAAATCCTTAGTAATAAATCTTCTGTTAAAGATACCATATTTATGAGGAATTCCTTTCAAATAGAAATTTCCTACTGAGCTACCTGAAAAGGAAAGGGGGAAGTAAGCTCAAAGAAAAAGATAAGAGCATGTAAAGACTTCTTTCACTGGATAAGTTTTAAGACGAAAATAGATAAAATGAGAAGCATTACATTAATTAAGTTAATTATTTAAGCAATAACTCATCTTTTTGTGAATATCAAACCTTTTCTTAGATATAACTAAAATGGAATAAAAACACTTAAAAACGGATAACACTTTTATAAGACAATGAATTTTTGAAAAATAATTTACAAATAATTTTAAAAGTCCGAAAATTTTGGTTTCATAACAAGAGGTCTTTATCTACGGGAAAAGATATAAAAGAATAAAAACTAGCTTAAATAGATTAGAACACGTATAAAAATATGAGAAAAACATAAGTGCAAAAAAAAAAAAAAATTTGAACGCAAGTAGGGCCTAAATAATATCTAATCAATGCTATAATTAATGTTTTTAAAATAAGCACAATTTGATAAGCAAAAAAACAAGGAAGGGTGACTGCTGTACACTATTTTGTGATTCTAGTTGTTCAACCCCCCCCCCCCACTGGCAAATACCCCACGGGATTACAGAATTAGTTCTAAGGGATAGACGAGGGGAGGGTGGAGTATGAATTGATGTATAATCGCCAGGTCTGTAACTAGGATTTTTGTTTGGGGGGTACTTTTTTGGGGGTGGGTGCACAAAATAAACTTTAAAAAACGCATCAAAAATATGAAATTGATATCTACTCCCTTATGATTTCTGAAAATATTTCTGGTTTACGCTGTTATTACGAAAGTAAAGAGCAACATAAAACTCCAAAAAAAGCTTAATTTATTCCGTATATGAGGGGAACTGCCCCTTTTCATCCATACTTCCACACCTTTGGCCACACCACACGGTCACAGAAACTTCGGAGGGTGCTCATTACATCAGAAATTGATAGTTGTAGTCTTTTTTTCAATTCGAAAGTGATTGGAGACCAACCAGCCACGGGGGGATATCTGAGTTATGATTCTGATATGAGAAATGAGATTTTGATATGAGATTCTGATTTGTGATGCGACATAATTATATGAGATATGAGATTCTGTTATCCTGAAAAGTTTTCTTGGATAAGAAAAATTCACAAATCTGACTAAGTCTTATCATTTAAAACGAAGGTCTTAGATCCTTCGCTTGCAAGATAATGCTGGACGTGCAATATTTCTAACCGGTCACCGAAAATTTTCCGTTACTCTGGTTAATCTAGCAATTTTACGACTAACATCATTTACAGTGATCTAGATTCCATTTTCAAAAGAGCCAAAATAATTATACAGTATATTAAATGATATAAACATAAATCATATAAATGATATCAAATGATGTAAATGATATAAATTCAAAGTTGTAAATACAAATATCTAACATTTTGAATGATTTCAAACGTCAATAAAAAGAGTCTAAATTTTTGGCAAAAAAACTTTCACTTCCGTTATACTTACTTATGTGTTTTAACACTGTTTTGCAAAGTAATTTAGGCCAGAAAGCTGGACAGGTTTTTGCAAAATTCGGTCGAAGTTACTTAGAACCACATTCTTCAACGCTTAGTTTCTACTTTTACTTTTAATTATTCTATTTAGTCCAGAATGTCATTCAGATTTTTATCTGCAAAACTGGGACATTAGAAGACTGCGAGTAAGCGTTATGGCTATAATTTTAATCTCATTCATCTGGAATTCATTTGAAAGTTTGATTTGAAGGAATTCATTAAAAGCTTAGATTTTAGAAAGAGCGTTTCCAGCCGTTTTTAGCAAAATCTAAAGTTAACAGAATATACTGTATGGTACTGGAATTAAAAAGATCAGCTATTGTCCATAGAGAATACCCATAACTCAGGGGTACCCATTCATGGGAATGTAAGGGGAACTCTTTTTTTTCGTTTTCTTTTGAACATAAAAATATTTAATTTTCTAAATATAGGGGAGGGGGGGTAATAAAATATTCAGAATACTAGGAGAGGGGCAATTGTCCCACGCCCAAATGGAACCTCTACTAAAAATATGACTTTACAGTAATTGCGGTTAAAATTAAGAAACACATCGTCTCTTAAAAAGAAGGAAAGAACAAGTAAGAAAAAAAAATGGGGTGTTTGCTGTTCTCTATTGGTTATGAATATAAATAAATACAAAAAAGAAGTTTCAGAAGCTTTTTTTGGAAATTATTGTATTTATAGGTTAACAGAAAAATATGTAAAAACTTTAGGGAGTTTTAAGCAAATATTTTAAGCAATATTAACTGCTTATAGTACATCAAAATACGAACATCTTGCAGTATATCTTCTTGTAGCACACCAAATATTCCCTCGAACTCTTGTGGAGCAAATGACAAGTATTGTCTTAATTTTTAGCTTTTGAAGAACCTTAGAAGGTTTGTTTTGAAGAACGCTTTAGCTTACCAAGGACAGTGAAATGACCTCTTTTTTATAAAAATCAGTAAAGTTTAAACTTATAAAATGAGTTGAAACTTATATCAGAGGCAACGCTATTTCGTTACCTACAGTAAAGGCCATAAGTTTTCAACATTTTATAATTACTTATTATTTTTTTTTTGCCAGGAACTTCAATCGGAAGTGGTGATCGTATAATCTTCTGAGGGGGCTCATTCGATAAGAAATTGGGAGTTCTAGTGCCCTTTTTCAGATTCTAAAGTGATAGGTGGACAACTAAACCCCCATCCCCTTTTTCCCCAAATGTATCTGATAAAAATTTTGAAATGACCATTTTGTTAAAAATAGAACAAAGATCAGATAACAAAACTCTGAGGTGAGCACAACCCCGCCAGAGCCGGGGATAGGTGATGTAACTAATGCCCTGGGGGAACGTATGGTTCTTATGGATGGGGTGATCTAATAAACTTCAGAGGGAGCTCATTTTATAGGAAAGAAAGTTCTATTTCACTTTTTAAAAGTGAAAAGATATCGGAGGGCAGCTAGCCCCCCCCCATCACGGAATTCCCCCCCCCCCCCAAACTCATCCGAAAAAAAATTGGAGATAGCCATTTTGTTAAAATTAGTTCAGACATCAGGTAACAAAAACTCCAGGATTGAAACAACCCCCAAGAGCCCGGGACAGGCATTGAAACTTTCGCCCTGGAGGCATATATGGTTCTTATGGAAGAGGTGCTAATATAAATTTCAGAGGGGACTCATTTCATAGGAAATTGAAAGTTCTAGTTCACTTTTTAAAGATTCAAAAGATATCGGAGGGCAACTAGCCCCCACACTATTTTTTCCCCGAACCCAACCGATGAAAATTTTGAGATTTCTATTTTGTTCAAATTAGTTCAAATATCAAAAAACTCCAGGGTTGACACAACCCCCACAGAGCCTTGGAGCTGGCATTGTAAGTTATGCCCTCGGGGAATATATGGCTCTTATGGAAGGGGTGCTCGAATAAACTTTAAACGGGCTCATTTAATAGTAAATTAAAAGTTGTAATTCACTTTTTAAGAGTCAAAAGAGATCGGAGGGGCATTGGCCCCCACGCCCTTATTTCCCCAAACCCATACGATAAAAATTTTTAGATAGCCATTTTGTCAAAAATAGTTCGAAGATCAGATATAAAAAAACTCTGAAGTCAACACAACCCCCCAAATGCAAGGCAGACGTTATAAGTTTGGCCCTGGGGGTATATATGGTTGTTGTGGAAGGGGCACTCGTATAAACATCAGAGGGGGCTCATTTTATAAGAAATTGAAAGTTCTAGGTCATTTTGTAGAAGTCAAAACGATTAGAGGGCAATTGGCACCCCACACCCTTTATTCCCAAACCAATCAGATAAAAATTTTGGGAAAGCCATTTTATTAAAAGTAGTTTAAGCATCAGATTTTTAAAAACTCCAGGGTTGACACAACCCGACCCCCTCCCCCCCCTCCCCCCCGCAGCCTGGGGGCAAGCGTTGTAAGTTATGCCCTGGGGGAATATATGGTTCTTATAGAAGGGGTGGTCATATAAACTTCAGAGATGGCTCTTTTGATTCGAATTTGAAAGTTCTAGTTCTCTTTTTAAGAGTCAAAAGTGATTAGAAGGCAATTAGCCCCCCCCCCCCCCATACCCTCTTTTCCCCTATTGCAGCCGAACGAATTCTATATATAGCACTTCTATTCAAAATATTTCATAGATAACATAATAAAAACTCCAGGGAAAACAGAGCCCCCCCCCCAGAAGCCGGGAGAAAATGTTGTAAGCTATATATATGTTGTAAGCTAAGGGCATATAAGGTTTTTGTAGAAGGGGTGGTCACACAAACCTTGGAGGAGGCTCATTCGACTCAGAATGGAAAGTTCGTGTATATATGTGTGTATGGGTCCCAAAGATCCATATACTGCTTGTATATAGTTATCATTTATAAAAGTTGTATTTAAATAAGTTAAACGCCAGTAATTAGTACTATTAAATGAGAATTAGACAACAGAGTGTATCTGCAATATCTTAGGACTGGCTAAGGGTCAAAATATTCAATCAAAAGATACTACGTGCATCTAGGTTGTCAGAAGCGTGTAAGTAAAATATCCCCGGATCGGCTGGAGGCATTTAGTTTGAAATTTCGTTGAACTAAATTTCTTCGAGCTTATTTGATTGGAAATCAAAATTTCTTGTGCCTCTTTTAGTCAAAGTGATTGGAGGGTAACCAGCGCCCCCTCGTGCCCTTATGATCCAAGATACATTCAATTAAAAATTTTAAATAGTCATTCTGTTCAAAATAATCCAAAGTTAAAATAACTATGGTCTGTGAGTTATGGAAGTTGCTTATGTTACTTTGATAAGAGGATTTACTGATTTTCGGGCAGCTTTAATTTATGGGACAAGGGCTGATATTCAAATCACTTATTGTTACTTTAATACTTTGGGGTTTTCTTTATTTTGATACTGTATTACTTTGATATTGGTGATTTGATACCAGACCAGTTTTGATACTTCGATGAAAGTTTGATGCTGAAAAATCTGACTTTGAAATAAAGAATTTTGAAAAATGTGAAACTTTGGCAATCACAAACAAACAGAAATTAATTAAGAAAAACTTTCCGAGAAAGGAGTTTTTCAAAGAAAAGTAAAGGCCATTTTAAGCTTAAGCTCAGAAGAAATAAAAAATCTGCAATAACTCAAACTCAAAACGACCAGAAATTACTATTCAAGAATAAATGAAACCCAAAACGAACAAAAAATAAATAAATAATTATAGTAAAAAACATTCAACAGGTACTAATATAAATGAATAAATAAATTTTAAAACAGATTAAACTTAAATTGAATATGGAAATCAAGCTTGAAACGAACAAAAACCTCTAAAAACAAGAGTTTGAGTTTTGCCTCCTTCTCTCGCTGTAAAAGTCTAAAACTTATTGCGTCATTGGCGATTTACTGAACATGTGTCTTAAACAGTCTTGGAAAGTACGAATAAAATCGAACAAAATATTTGATATATAATGATCTTAATTGTTGAAAATCGTCAGTTCAAGATTTTATTTCACTGTAATTTTATTCTCATCTCCAGTGCTGTGAAAGAAAATATTTGTAGTATAGTTCGTTTTCAGTGAAGCGCCAATGACTCAGTAGGCTTTATACTTTTACAGTTAGGGTAGAAGAAGGTATCCAATCTCTTGTTGTAGTAAAACTATGTTTGTCTTTAACAGTCTTGGAAAGAACTAATAAAATTAAAATGAATATTTGATAATGATATTAATTACCGAAAGCTCATCAGTTCGAAATTTAATTTTACTGTAATCTCTATGTTTATTTTCAGTGTTGTAATAAGTAGAGAATAAAATATTTGTAATATAATTCTTTTTCAGTGAAGCGTCAATGACGCAGTAGGTTTTCGACTTTTGTAGGGATTTTATTCGTTTCAAGCTTTATTTGAATATTCAATTTAAGTTTTTCTCGTTTTAAGTTTCATTTATTCATTTGTATTAATACCTATTGTATGTTTGCTTGCTATGGTGGTATATTTAATTTCTCTTCGTTTTGAGCTTCATTTATACTTCAATAGCAAAATATTTTTGTTCGTTTTAAGTTTGATTTGCATATTCAATTGAAACTTAACTCGTTTTAAGATTTATTTATTTTTTTTAACAGTAATTTCTGGTCGTTTTGAGTTTGAGTAATTGCAGATTTTTATTTCTTCTGATCTTAATTTAATATGGCCTATTTTTCCTGAAAAAACTTCTTTTTCGGAAAGTTTTTTTTTTTAATTAACATCTTGAAAAGTTAGGGTAAACCAGGAATTCAACTTTTAATGAAGAAAAAGTTATGTATAATACAGTTGTATAGTATAATATATAGTTATTTAGTTTTTTTGTAGTTTCGTAGTTGCGGTACTACATTAAAAGAAAAGGTATCAGCCAAAAAAGAACTAAAAACATACAGAAACAAACAGCTTAAGAAGGCATGGCTTTCTTTTGGAGGCGTAGTTGCCTTTGAGTATCGACAGATAATTGATGATTGAATTTTTTCAGGACAAAAGCGTTGTCAGATCTTAATAATTATTTTGTCTTATTTTTGTACACAATTTTAACGTGGCAACACGGGCGTAAATGTGAAACTACCCTAAAAACTTTATAGTTTGGCAAGATAAAAGAAATATATTGAAAAATAAGGGTTCTCATATAGGAATAGACCTAAAAATCGGTCCAAGAGATAGTGAATGTTTTAATTTATTATGTTCAAATTTCACCAAAATTATCAAGCAGTTCGTTGCAACGAACTGTAAGTAAGGAGCGACCCGGCTCAATAGTAACCGAAACTCTAAAAAACGGAATTTTGATACCAATAGATACATCGGAAGAATCAGATTTTTATGCTGATTTCAAATATATAAGTTTCATCAAGTTTAATCTTACCCATCAAAAGTTACATGCCTGAGAAAATTTGCCTTATTTTCGAGAAAAGGGGGAAACAACCCCTAAAAGTCATAGAACTCTAATGAAACTCACATCATCAGATTCAGCGTATCAGAGAACCCTATTATAGAGGTTTCAAGCTCCTATCTGCAAAAATGTGGAATTTTGTATTTTTTGCCAGAAGAAAGATCACGGATGCGTGTTCATTTGTTTTTTGTTTTTTTTCCCCAGGGGTGATCGTATCGATCCAGCGGTTCTAGAATATCGTGAGAGGGCTCATTCAAACGGAAATTAAAAGTTCTAGTGTCCGTTTTAAGTAACCAAAAAAGTTGGAGGACAGCTTTGCCCCCTCCCACGCTCATTTTTTCCCGAAGTCACCCAATCAAAATTTTGAGATAGCCATTTGTTTCAGCATAGTCGAAAATCTAATTAATATGTCTTTGAGCATGAATTAATCCCCCACAGCTCCCGGGGGAAGGGCTGCAAGTTATAAACTTTGCCCATTGTTTACATATAGTATTGGTTATTGGGAAGTATACAGGTGTTTTCAGGAGGATTTTTTTCTAGTGGGGGGTCAGGGTCGGAGTGGGTGTTACGGGGGAGGATCTTTCCATGGAGGATATTTCCTTGGGGTAAGGAACATTTCCGTGAAGGGGGCGCCAGATTTCCCAGCATTATGTAAAAAAAAACATCAGAAATCAGAGGCAACACTGTAGCGTTGCCTATAGTAAAGACCATACGGCTCCAATGTTTTATTATTTATTTATTTATTATTTTTTTTCCTCAGAGGCACTTCATATGGAAGGGGTTGTCGTAGAAACTTCAAAGGGGGCTCATTCGATTGGAAATCGAGAGTTCTAGTGCCCTTTTTAATAGTCGAAAGTGATCGGAGGGCAACTAGCCCCCCACGCCCATCATTCCCCAAAACACATCCAATCAAAATTTTGAGATAGCCATTTTGTTCAGCGTAGTTGATTTCCATATATAAAATATGTTTTTGAGGAGGACACTCCCCAACAACCCTCAGGGCAAGGGTTTTAAGTTATGCCCTGGGGGCGTATAAGCTTATTATAGAAGGCGTTGTCGTATAAACTTCAAAAAAGGCTCATTCAATTAGAAATTCAAAGGGCTAGTGCCCTTTTTAATAATCGAAAGTGATCGGAGGGCAACTAGCCTCCCATGCCCATCATTCCCCCAAACACATCCAATCAAAATTTTGAGATGACCATTTTGTTCAGCGTAGTTTATTTCCAGATAGAAAATATGTTTTTGAGGAGAACACTCCCCCACAACCCTTAGGACAAGGGTTTTAAGATATGCCCTGGGGGCATATAAGGTTTTTATAGAAGGCGTTGTCATAGAAACTTCAAAAAAGGCTCATTCCATTGGAAATTCAAAGGGCTAGTGGCCTTTTTAATAGTCGAAAGTGATGGAAGGCAACTAGCCCTCCCCCAACGCCCATCATTCCCCCAAACACATCCAATCAAAATTTTGAGATAGTAATTTTGTTCAGCGTAGTTAATTTTCAGATAGAAAATATTTTTTGAGGAGGACACTCCCCCACAACCCTCAAGGCAAGGGTTTTAAGTGATACCCTGGGGTCATATAAGGTTTTTATAGAAGGCGTTGTTGTAGAAGCTTCAAAAAAGGCTAATTCGATTGGAAATTCAAAGGGATAGTGCCCTTTTGAATAGTCGAAAGTGATTGGAGGGCAACTAGCCCCCCCACGCCTATCATTCCCTCAAACACATCCAATCAAAATTTTGAGATAACCATTTTGTTCAGCGTAGTTGATTTCCGAATAGAAAATATTTTTTTGAGGAGGGCAATCCCCCACAACCCTCAGGGCAAGGGTTTTAAGATATGCCCTGGGGGCATATAAGCTTTTTATAGAAGGCGTTGTCGTAGAAACTTCAAAAAAGGCTCATTCGATTAGAAATTCAAAGGGCTTAACAATAAGAATAATTGACCCGTATACCGTTATCTATTCTGAGCTACTTTTAATGAGCAGTCTTTTCGCCTGAAAATAAAGATCATAGGAATAAATAACTTACCATGCAAACATGTTCCTTACAGTGCCCTTTTTAATAGTCGAAAGTGATTGGAGGGCAACTAGCCCCCCCCACGTCCATCATTCCCCCAAACACATCCAATCAAAATTTTGAGATAGCCATTTTGTTCAGCGTAGTTGATTTCCGGATAGAAAATATTTTTTTGAGGAGGGCAATCCCCCACAACCCTTAGGGCAAGGGTTTTAAGTTATGCCCTGGGGACATATAAGGTTTTATAGAAGGCGTGGTCATAAAAACTTCAAAAAAGGCTCATTCTATTGGAAATTCAAGGGCTAGTGGCCTTTTTAATAGTAGAAAGGTATTGGAGGGCAACTAGCCCCCCCCACGCCCATCATTCCCCCAAATACATCCAATCAAAATTTTGAGATAGCCATTTTGTTCAGTGTAGTTGATTTTCAGATAGAAAATATGTTTTTGAGGAGGACACTCCCCCACAACCCTCAGGGCAAGGGTTTTAAGTTATACCCTGGGGGCATGTAAGGTTTTTATAGAAGGCGGTGTCGTAGAAATTTCAAAAAAGGCTCATTCGATTGGAAATTCAAAGGGCTAGTGCCCTTTTTAATAGTCTAAAGTGATTTTAGGGCAACTAACCCCCCTCTCACGCCCACCTTTTCCCCAAACACATCCAATCAAAATTTTGAGACAGCCATTTTATTAAACGTAGTTTTAAACTCTGGAAATTAGGTCTTTGAGGATGACAGCTCCTCCACAGCCCCCAGGGCAAGGGTTGTAACTTAAGGATTCTCCGAATCCTTCATATTATTTCCTATGGAAGGGATGCTCGTATAAACTTTAGAGAGGGTTAATCAAAATTGCATATTATGAGTTGAGGCTCGCCCAAATGATGGCCCAGGGGGGCTCACCATTCCACAATCTATGAAATAAATCCTGCAATAACTGAAAATATAAAGTATTTTTGAGTATTTTAACGTCTTCCACAACTCAAACGTTACAACATTCTACGGCCCAATGAGTCTGTCCAATATCCTAAATCGGGAACAGAGGAGATAAGTTAAGTTCCGCCCGTATTGGATGAGTCTCCAACCTCCCCCTCCCCCTCTCCTACTGTCTACGCTAAAGTTTTCTTCTTTATGCCAAGTACGCCGCCCCTACCCCAAAGACTTTAATAAGGTAAAGTTTTGTATGGGAAGAACACATAGTAAATCTATTATAATAATCCAATAATAAGGTTAAAATACATTCTCTGTGATAGATGCAAAATTGCTCTGGCACACAAAATCCTAATCAATTCCAAACAGTCATGATCCCTTTGTGTCAGCAAGTGAAATGGTCTAAACACCCTTATTGGAGCTATTTTATTAATCCATTCATTGTTGTCAATCACTGTCCACAAGTTATGCAAGCTGTCTAATGTTCATATATAAGGTTTTTATCAAAGAGATAATCGTATAGACTTTGAAAAAAGCCTCATGAGATTTAAATTGAAAGTTCTAGATCCGTTTTTCAAAGTCAAGAATAATCGGATAGCGAGCAACCCCCCCCCCCATGCCATAAAAACTTGAAACTTTTTTGCAATCAAAAAAGAACAAAAATCAATTAAAAACACTTTCCGAAAAATCAGTTTTTCAAAGAAAAGTAAAGGCCATTTTAAACTTAAGCTCAGGAGATACAAATACCTGTTAAAACTCAAACTCAAAACGACCAGAAATTACTATTAAAGAATAAATGAAACCCAAAACGAACAGAAATTAAATAAACAATCACAGCAAAAAACATACAACAAGTAATAATATAAATGAATAAATAGATCTTAAAGCGAGTAATGCTTAAATTGAATATGAAAATCAAGCTTAAAATGAAAAAAAAATTTTGCTATTAAAGTATAAATGAAACTTAAAATGAACAGAAATTTAACAAAAAATCAATGCGAACAAACATGCAATATATATACTAATGTAAATGAATAAATAAATCTTAAAACGAGTGAAACTTAAATTGAATATGCAAATCAAGTTTGAATCGATTAAAAATAACTACAAACAAGAGTTTGAGTATCGCCTCACTTCAGAAGCCTAAAACCTACTGCATCATTGGCGCTTTACTGAAAAGAATTATATTACAAATGTTTTCTTTTGTACTTAATATTGAAAATAAATATTAAAATTACAGTAAGATTTTGAACTGATGAGCTTTCAGCAATTAATATCATTATACATCAAATATTAAGTTTAATTTATTAGTTATTTCCAAGATTGGTCAAGACGAATATAGTTTCACTACAAACAATATTTGGATACTGCACCCTTCTTTAGCTGAAAAAAACCTAAAGCCTTCTGCGTCATTGGCGCTTCACTGAAAACGAATTACTCGTATATTACAAATTTATTCTTTTCCAGTTCTTACAGCATTGAAAATGAAAATAAAAATTACAGTGAAAAAAATCTTGAACTGATGGATCTTTCAACAATTAATATCATTATATATCTAATATTCAATTTGATTTTGTTTATACTTTCCAAGACTGTCCAAGTGGTTAACATTGGCAGTTATTTCTAAGGTTCATTTAATTGAATTCTGATGCTCCGTAAAACCGGTAACCCTCATGGGTCCGGCAGGGATCGGCCGCAGTCACTTTTTGTCACTTTTATGACAAACAAAAAAGTCTTCTGCATAACTTTGTTCATACTTCCCTATAATAATTTGATATTTAAAAAGTCATACAGAAGACTATACCATTTTCCATGTTTAAAGGAAAAATAATATTTTTAATTGATTTCATTTTTATGTTCCTGGCCTCCCCCAGGCCATTCAGCGTGTCCCCAGGTGGCGATAGGGGAACGCTCTACAGATATGTAGGTTACCTCCATAGGAGGCACGGACCAAGGGGGGACCTTGTCCCTGGGGGTCCATAATAGAAACTGGGGCACCCTCGCCAGGGGTCATAAATACAGGCTGAGGAGGAAGAAGGCCCCTCAAATGTACACTCAAAAGGGCCCACTGGTTTGTCCACAAGTCCCATGAGTTGCAAAAGTTCTCCCAGTAATGGGTTAAATTGCATGGTGATGCAGAACACCATCGCGGGAGGATCTTCTATAGGAGGACAACTGCGGCAGGGCGTAAGATCCAGATCTATGGACAACGGCCTCTTCAAAGGGCTGCCTTGACCTTTTCGGGGTACCTGCAAGACTGGGGACCTTGCGGTCAACTCTATTCCCACTTGAGAAGTGGCGCCCCTCGAGGAAATTATAGCCTAGTAAACGACATAAAATTCGCACGGGATTCTGACTAATGGACAATTTTTCTGGGCTTGGTATGTTTTGATGGGCGTCTTTGGGCTGAAAAACCTCTTCCTAGATAATTTATCTATTATGGGTTGCCTCCCCGTAGTAGCATAATATTTGTAGGCATGAATATATAATGAGTCGGAGGTAATAGGCTTGAGACTGTCTGTGCAGGATTTCGACTCTTGTTGATAGAAGAGCATCGCCAAGTGCTGAAAACCATGTTGTGACCAAGATGGGCCAGGATTGCACAAAGCCTCCATTCATGGAGGTCCTAGGGACTTCTTGCTGTCCGTTTCCAAGCCGGCTTAAGCACTTAGGTGTAGACTTGAGAAGATATGTGATCCCCGTCCTGCACTGGTATCCGGGATCATTGCTTTTCCTCAGGCGAAAATAATTTCAATGGTTTAAAGAACATGAAAATTGGAACATGGAATGTTACGACATTAAAAAATGGCTATCGTATCGACATTTTGACTGATGAATTCAGACGATTCGAACTGGATTTATTAGGAATTTCAGAAACTCATATCCCAGGGGTAGGAAGCATGAAATTAGGTGATATAGAATTTGTTTACTCAGATAGGAAGGATGGGGTACATAGACAGGGAGTAGGGCTCATGATGAACAAGGAAGCTGCTAAACCTTGTTTAGGCTGGGAAGGTATTAATAATAGAATACTAATTGCTCATTTTATGACTAGAAAGTTCAAGGTATCAGTTATAGTAGTATACGCCCCTGTAGAACCGTCTGACGGAGATACTAGTGACTCAGATGAATTTTACTTACAGTTACAGGAGCAAATAGACAGGGTCCCAGGTAGAAATATGATGTTATTACTGGGAGATTTTAACGCCCAGGTTGGTAGAAATAGGGATAGATGGTATCCCAGCCTAGGTAAATTTGGTGTAGGAAAAGAAAACAGTAATGGATACAGACTTATGCAATTTTGTAGGTATAACAATCTATTTATAACCAATACGGTGTTTGGTCATAAAATGGCTCATAAGTTAACATGGTATTCACGTGATGGTAAGACAGCAAACCTTATTGATTATGTTATAGCAAACCGAAGACTGGCAGGATCAATACAAGATACTAGGGTATATAGGAGTGCTGTTATTGATGTTAAAAGTAAAGATCACCATCTAGTAGTGTCAAAGGTTAATTTAAAGCTGAAATATCGGAAGGGTAACTACCTCCTGGGAAGTTATGATGTTGATAGACTCCAGGATGAGAATTTGAGAGAAACTTTCCAGGAACAATTGAATACTAAACTTAAGAGTTTAAAATTTGATAATGTGGAAGATGGTTGGAATAATTTTAGAAAAATAATTTGTGAAGTTGCTGAAGGTGTATTAGGGAAGAAAGCTAGAACTGCAGCTAAGAATATTAGTGAAAAAGCTTTATGTTTAATAGAAAGGAGAAAGGACTTGTACAAGCATTATCTGAGAGATAGATCGCATGAAAACAAAAGAAATCTAAAGAAAGTGGAGAAAGCATTAAAATATGAACTAAAGAGGTGTGAAGTGGAGGCCATTGATAAAATTGCCGAGGATCTGGAAGATGCAGCTAGACGGCATAATAGTAAAATATTGTATTGGCACGTTAACAAATTGAGAGGGAGTAGTCAATCCGGACTTGGCCCAGTTAAAGATAGGAATGGGGTCGCAATTAACGATAAGGAAAAAACTAAAGAGAGATGGGCCGAACATTTTGAGAATTTTCTTAACCGAGATAGAGTTGCAGGAAAAAATCTAGAGGAAAATGAAAAAGTTTGTGATACCTTGGATGTGAAGGAAGATTTTTTTTGTGAGGAGGAATTAGCAACAGTACTAAAAGGATTAAAGAATAATAAGGCTCCAGGTGCTGATAGGGTGGTAAATGAGTTTCTTAAATATGGTGGCTCTGAGGTTAGAAATAAGTTACTGAAGATTATGAATATGATTTTTGAAAAAGGGGAAGTACCTAACGATTTTAGGAAAACCTTAATTAAGCCACTTTATAAGAAATCTGATAAAAGTGAGTGTGGTAATTATCGAGGCATTAGTCTGGTCTCTGTAGGTAGTAAATTACTTAGTAATATGATACTTTTTAGACTGAGAGATGCCGTAGACAAAGTTTTAAGAGAAGAGCAGTGCGGTTTTAGAAAAGGTAGAGGATGTGTCGACCAAATTTTCACTCTTAGGCTATTAATTGAGAAGTGCCTGAGTTTTCAAACACCTTTGGTCCTCAGTTTTATAGATTATGAGCAAGCGTTCGATTCTGTTGATAGAAGAGCTTTAGTAAAGGTTTTATCCTTGTATGGTATACCAGACAAATACATTAAAGTGATTAGTGCTATGTATGAGAATAACACTGCTGCGGTTAAGGTAGAAAATGAGGTTAGCAGCTGGTTTTGTACTAAATCAGGAGTAAATCAGGGTTGTGTTCTATCCCCCTTTGTATGGATTATTTTGATGGACTTTGTTTTAAGGAGCACAGGAAAGGCAATGGGAGGCCACGGAATCAAATGGGGAGGAAAAAGTCTCATGGACTTGGATTATGCTGATGATTTAAGCATCCTGGATGAAAGTGTAGGCAAAATGAATGAAGTTTTAGAGGTTTTGCGAGTTCAGGGTGCTAGAATTGGTTTGAAAATTAATGTTAGGAAGACTAAGTCACTAAGGCTAGGAATAAGTGAAGATGAAAAGGTGACGTTGGGTAATGAAAAGATTGATCAGGTGGGCAGCCTCACTTACCTTGGTAGTATTATTAGTAAAGATGGTGGGAGCAGTGAAGATATTAAATATAGAATAGCCAAGGCTCAGGGTGTTTTTTCACAGTTAAAAAAAAGTCTGGAAGAATAGGAAGATAAGTCTGCAAACCAAGATTAGAATATTAGAAACTACAGTGATGACAGTGGTCAAATATGGCTCTGAAGTATGGACGCTCCGAAAAGCAGATGAAGATTTACTAGATGTTTTCCAGAGAAATTGCTTAAGGATTGTTCTGGGTACCAGGCTGACTGACCGTATTTCAAACAATAGGCTATACGAAAAATGTGGTTCAATACCGCTCTCTAGGGCTATAATGAAAGAAAGGTTGAGGTGGCCAGGGCACGTTGTGCAGATGAAGGATGACAGATTGCCGAAGATTTTTCTTTTCGACCAGCCATCTAGGGCTAAACAGAAAGCAGGTCGTCCTCGTCTTGGGTGGGAGGACGTCATAAAGAAAGATTTAAAGGAAATGGGAACTTCGCGGGTGGGTGTAAAAAGAGAGGCTTTGAATAGATTGGAGTGGAGAAGGAGCGTGCGTAGCTGTATTGGCCTCAGGTGGCTTGGTGCTGCGGTGAGTTGTTAGTAGTAGTAGTAGTACTGTTCAAAACTCATACAGTTTTCAGTAAGGCGCCAATGAAGCAGTAGGTTTTTAGGCTTCTGCAGTGAGGCGATACCCAAACTCTTGTTTGTAGTTATTTTTAATCGATTCAAACTTGATTTGCATATTCAATTTAAGTTTCTCTCGTTTTAAGATTTATTTATTTATTTACATTAATATATATTGTATGTTTGTTTGCATTGATTGTTTATTTAATTTCTGTTCGTTTTAAGTTTCATTTATACTTTAATAGCAAAATATTTTTTTTCGTTTTAAAGCTTGATTTTCATATTCAATCTTTAAATACTCGCTTTAAGATCTATTTATTCATTTATATTATTACTTGTTTTATGTTTTTGCTATGATTGTCAATATGTACTGTATGAAAAAAAAACTGAATGTCTCTGATAGACCATGTTTTCATTCAACGTTGAAATTTTTTTTCATTTAATATGCTGCTGTGTTACGACTATTACTGAGAATTTAATAATATTCCAAGATTCACCTGCAAAAAATTAAAAGGCAAAAAAAATTCTCAAGGTATATTATATGCTAGATATAACTTTTGAGGGTCCCAATATCCCAAGCCAAAGGAACCCAAGGTCCAATCTCAAATTCTCTGGAAATAACTGAAGCGTAGCTGAAGTAATGGCAGTCCTAAGATTACCCGTTTATAAAGGTTTGACTGAACTGCAATTTACCATAGTTCCAGTTTTTCAAACAGTTCGTGGTAACGAACTGTAAGTAAGGAGCGACCCGGCTCAATGGTAACCGAAACTCTAAAAAACAGAATTTTGGTACCAATAGATACATTAAAAGAATCAGATTTTAATTCTGATTTCAAATATATAAGTTTCATCAAGTTTAGTTTTACCCATCAAAAGTTACGCGCCTGAGAAAATTTGGCTGATTTTCGAAAAAGGGGGAAAGACCCGCCTAAAAGCTATAGAATCTTAATGAAATTCACACCATCATATTCCGCGTATCAGATAACCCTACTGTAGAGGTTTCAAGCTCCTATCTACAAAAATGTGGAATTTTGCATTTTTTGCCAGAAGAAAGATCACGGGTGCGTGTTTATTTGTTTGTTCAGTTTTTTTCTCTTCCCCAGGGGTAATCGTATTGACCCAGTGGTCCTAGAATATCGTAGGAAGGCTCATTGGAACGGAAATTAAAATTTCTAGTGCCCTTTTTAAGTGACCAAAAAAATGGAAGGCAACTTGGCCCCCTCCCACGCTCATTTTTTTCTCAAAGTCATCAAATTAAAATTTTGAGATAGCCATTTTGTTCAGCATAGTCAAAAATCTAATAAATATGTCTTTTACGATGACTTAACCCCAGGGGAAGGGCTGCAAGTTATGAACTTTGCCCATTGCTTACATATTGTATTGGTTATTGGGAAGTATACAGACATTTTCAGGAAGAATTTTTTCTGGTGGGGGGGGGGGCTGGAGGAGGGGGGTTACTCGGGAGAATCTTTCCGTGGAGAATGTTTATTTGGGGTAAGGGACATTTCTATAAAGGGGGCGCCGGATTTCCAAGCATTATTTAAAAAACGATCAGAAATTAAATTAAAAAAAACAAGTTTTTTCAACTGAAAGTAAGAAGCAACATTAGAACTTAAAATGAACAGAAATTATTACGTATATGAGGGTGTTCTCCCCCAAGTCAATACCTCGCTCTTTACGCTTCAGTTTTTTTTTAGTGCTTTCAAAAGAGCTATCTATTCTAATTAAACGGCCTTTGTTGATTCAGGGGTTTGTGAATTAAAAATGTTTTAACTTTTAACGTAAAGAGCGTGGTATTGACTAAGGTATTGAAGGTATTGAACACCATCATATACGTAATAAAAAAAACAATAAAAAAAAACAAGCGATACGGCTCAATAGTAATCGAAACTTCTAAAACGGAACTTTGATGTCAATAAATGTATCAAAAGAATGGGCTTATAATGCTGATTCTAAATATATAAATTTTATTAAGTTTAGTATTACTCATCAAAGGCTACGAGCCTGAGAAAATTTACCTGATTTTTTAAAGAGGGGGGAAACATCCCCTACAAGTGAAAGAATTTTAATGAAAATCACACCGTCAGATTCAGCGTATCAGAAAACCCTATTACATAGGTTTCAAGCTCATATCTGCAAAAATCTGCAACTTTGTATTTTACAAGAGACTCCTTACTTTCAGTTTAAAAAACTTGTTTTTTTTATTTAATCACAAACTAGAATGAGTCTACTCAAAGTTTCTCCACGTGTGAGCCAGTAAAAAAAACTGTACAGTAGGCTATTTTAAAACCAAAAAAAGTTTTATTACTTACCCATAATCGGAGAACTGGATATAATTTTCCCCCGAGACATAGTCTTGTCACCATCATTAATTGTCCTAGGAGTAAAAACACTCATTTTACTGTTGGTTTCTGAAGTAGGTGCTGTTTTTTGGAAAACATCTTCTTCAGTAGATTGGACCCTCTAGAAAAGAATCACATGACTCTTGAGTGTTAAACGTAGACTAGTTTCATAGTAAACAGATGATGTTTTTTTTTTTTTTTTTTTTTTTTTTTTTTTTTTTTTTTAAGATACTGTCTCAGATATACTTTCATCCTATTGCATTGTGCCAAAATAGAGATAAAAGCAGATTTAAGAAAATGATCATCCAAGCTTAAAGTACCAGGAACATCAAAAAAATCTAGACCTCCCCCCTAGAACCAAATTATGCTTACTCATACCTGGGTGTTGCAATTTTACAAGATTATTCTTTCGTTTTTTTCAAAGTTCTGAAGATTCTGGGGCGACACCGCATTTTTGTAATGTTGCTAATTTGAACGGCGAGAACGAATCAGCCGAACTGATCAGTTAAATTTGGTAAAAACCACCTTCTTAAGCTGTTGGGTGCCACATATTTTACATTTTTTTCTGATTTTTCAACCACTTTTCTTCTTTTTAAATTTGGCACCTAATGCCACTAAAAACTGCGTAGCTTTATATAGAGGTCTTTTTCATCCAAGATTGAATTGTCGGTTAACTTTTTTAATCTTTAAATATATAGCTGGTTGTATATATAACAAATTTTTCAGTCCAAGCAATCATATTTCGTTTTTCACTTTCCTAAGTACTTTAAGAGTATGGAACTTTTAACCAGGAACGCCTGTTTGATGCTTACATTAAGGTTCGTAGGATACAACATTAAGGTTTTACAGTGGTTCCAAATTCGCCACGGATGTATTTCACGGTTCTAGGCGTTTACCCCCCTGAAAATACTCCCCACAGAAAATACCCCCCCCCCCCCCGAAGATACCCCCTCCTGGTAAATACCCCCGTGGAAAATATTACCCCGCGAAAAATTCCCCCCTCACAGAAAATTCCCCCCTGTGGAAAATACCCTCCCGGAAAATACCACCCGTGCAAATACAACCCCCCAACCACCAATCCCTCCGGAAAATACCATCCCCCGGGGAAAATTACCCCCCAGGAAAGTACCCTATCTGGAAACTCCCCCAGACACCCCCCCCCCCGCTGTAAAAAAAAACTCTTCCAGGAAAGATGTCCAAATGTACCCCAATAACAAATACTATATGTAAGCAATGGACCAATTATAAAACTTAAAACGGCACTTAACCTTCTACAATGGGGTTCTCTTATTGTTTTGTAGTTAGAGAGGGAGGGAGATACCTCAAAGGGGGCAAATTCAAAGGGTGCAGGGAGGGACAAGGGGAGGTTGGAGGTAGAAATTGATGTATAATCCCCAAGGCGGCAACCAGGATTTTTGATTGGGGTGTGTATTTTTTTCTGGGGGGGGGGGATACAAAAGAAACTTTAAAAAACGGATCAAGAATGTGAAATTGATATCTACTCCCTTATGATTTCTGGGAATATTTCTGGTCTACGCTGTTATTATTAAGATAAAGAATAACATTTAATAGACCCCAGCGCCGCACCGATGAGGGAAGACCGGTGGCAGCGGGGCCAAAAAAGGCAGCGGCGTGCCGTCGGCACGCCACCGGTAAGATGTCGACGGCGCGCCGCCTGCGCGATCAATATTGACCGCAAACATTAATGTTTTCATCAGTCTTTGTCAAATCACAATTTAAATTTACAAATTTACTTTCTCTACTCATTGAAAGTACACATTCATAGGATATTCCAGCTAGTAGCAACCAAACTGTCACATTCTTGTAAAAGTCTCTCACCTCCTTTCACACTCCCCTTTGTATTTTTTTAAGCAGCCATATAATGTTCAACAAGATCCGTCTCTGCTTTAAATTAAAAAAGAAAAAAAAAAATTTGGCATCCCTGCTTTCAATAAAACAATTCAAGATATTATCATTTAAATATAATACTTCCCTAGGCCCCCCCTCAGGATACCACCTCGATAGGATACCGTCTCTTGTTTTGAATTAAAAAAATAATTAACTTTTTGGCATCCTTGCTTTAAAAAATAAATAAATTTGAGATATTATTATTTAAATATAATACCTCACCAACCCTCCTCCCTCTGGATACCACCTTGATAGAATACCTTCTCTACTTTAAATTAAAAAAATTACTTTTTGGCATCCCTGCTTTCAATAAAAAAAATTCAAGGTACTATCACTTAAATATAATAATTCCCTATGCCCTCCCCCCTCTGGATACCATCTTCATAGGATACTGTCTCTGCTTTAATTAAAAAAAAATAACTTATTGGCATCCCTGCTTTCCAAAAAATCGAGGTATTATCATTTAAATATGATGCCCCCCCCCTCTGGCTACCTCCAGCATAGGATACCGTCTCTGCTTTAAATTAAAAAAAAAATAATTAACTTTTTGGCATCCCTGCTTTCAATAAAAAAATCGAGAAATTATCATTTAAATGTAATACCTCCCTGCTCCCCCCCCTCTGGATACCACCTTCATAGAATACCGTCCCAGCTTTACATTAAAAAACAATTTACTTAATAATTAACTAGGTCATTATATGGTTCAAACATACACGCGAAATAACGCTAAACAGCTTAGTGTTCCTTGAAAAAAATTGAGGGTATGGGTACAATGACAACAACTAAAACGTCGAAAATATTCAGATATACCTTAAATTATTGGAAAACTGAGTCACGGAAAATAGATTCGCCGTGGCATTCAATATGATCCAAAGAATCTAATTAAAAGGGAGCACACACAAAAGCCAAATTAGGCCAGTAGCCCATGAGAAATTGCGAAATACCCAAGACAATGAACAAGTCCCAATGGTGGGCCCTGGGTCTATCAAAATATTTAAATGGTTTCCCAGGGAATTTGATATCATTTTCTTCCGTCTTCACTTTAAATGAAAAAAGTAATTATGTTTTTGGCATCCCTGCTTTCAATAAAAAAAAGAGAAAAAGAGGTATTATGATTAAAAAATGATAGACCCCCCCCCCTATAGCCAATAATTTACGAATCACATGGATCATTTTTTTATGAACCATATTTTTGGGGTTACTTCCGTTTCAATCTTTAATTCCCCAACCTTGTACATAGCTTAGTCTATAGCTAAATTTTGTCTCAATACAAGGGTTTGTTGTGGGGGGGGGGGGGGGTAAATTTTTTTCAAAAAGAAGATTGTATTTTCTTTAATCTGTCAGGTGTTCAACAATTGTGTAATAAACATTAAGAAAATCTTATCTAAAAGCAGCAAAAGAAAACAAAATTCTGCAAACTTACGATTCAGCTGTAGAACCAATCTGTCGACTATCATTGGCAGCGCAATCGCGCTGCCTTAGTAAAGAACGGTGTTGGCACAATGTATAATTATTTTTTTTCATACCAGGGCACTTCGTATCGAAGGAGTTGTTAACTTCGAAAAGGGCTCATACGATTGGAAATTGGAGTGGCTAGTGCCCTTTTTAATAGTCGAAAGTGATTTGAAGGCAACAAGCACCCCTCCACGCCCATCATTTCCCCAAACACATCCAATACACATTTTGAGATAGCCATTTTGTTCAGCGTAGTTTATTTCCAGATAAAAATATGTTTTTGAGGAGGAAACTCCCCCACAACCCTCAGGGCAAGGGTTTTAAGTTATGCCATGGGGGCATAAAAGAACGATGTTGGCACAATGTATTATTTATTAATTTTTTTTCCTTTAGACCAGGGCATTTTGTATCGAAGAAGTTGTCATAGAAAGTTAGAAAACTGCCACTAAATCCCCTTCCACGCCCACCATTTCCCGAAACACATCCAATAAAAATCTTGAGATAGCCATTTTGATCAGCGTAGTTGATTTCCCGATAGAAATTATGTTTTTGAGGAGGCCACTCCCACACAGCCCTCAGGGCAAGGGTTGAAAGTTATGTCCTGGAAGCACATAAGGTTTTTATAGAAAGCGTTGTCTACGAAAAAAAGTTCAAAAAAAGGCTCATTCGATTGGAAATTCAAAGGGCTAGTGCCCATTTTAATAGTCGAAAGTGATTGGAGGGCAACTAACCCTCCTCTCACGCCCACCTTTTCCCCAAACGCATCCAATCAAAATTTAGATATAGCCATTTTATTCAATGTAGCTTTAAGTTCTGTAAATTAGGTCTTTGAGGATGACAACCCCCTCCCCCCCCCTCCCCACAGTCGTCAGGGCAAGGGCTGTAAGCTATGCCCTGGGGGCATATAAGGTTTTTATTGAAATCTTTGTCGTAGAAACTTGAAAAAGGACTCATTCGATTGGAAATTGAAAGGGCTAGTGCCCTTTTTAATAGTCGAAAGTGATTTGAGGGCAACTAACCCCCCTCTCACGCCCAACTTTTCCCCAAGCACATCAAATCAAAATTTTTAGATATCCATTTTATTCAAAGTAGTTGAAAGTTTAGAAATTCGGTCATTAAGGATGACAACCCCCCCCCCCCCCACAGCCCACAAGGCAAGGGTTGTAAGTTAAGCCCTGGGGGCATATAAGGTTCTTATAGAAAGCGATGTTGTAGAAACTTCAAAAAGGACTCATTCGATTGGAAATTGAAAGGGCTAGTGCCCTTTTTAATAGTCGAAAGTAATTGAAGGGCAATTAACCCCCCTCTCGAGCCCATAATTTTCCCAAACACATCCAATCAAAATTTGGAGATATCCATTTTGTTCAACGTAGTTGAAAGTTCTGGAAATTAGGTCTTTTAGGATAATAAACCCCTCAGAGCCTTCAGTGCAATGGTCGTAAGTTATGCCCTGGGGGCATATAAGGTTTATATAGAAAGTTGTTGAAGATATTTCAAAAAGGGCACATTTGATTGGAAATTGAAATTGCCCTTTCTAATAGTCGAAAAAGAGTGGAGAGTCATTAACGCCCCTCTCAGGCCTATCATTTCCCCAAAAACATTAAATCAAAGTTTAGAGATAGCCATTTCGCTCAACGTAGTTGAAAGTTCTGGAAATTATGTATTTAAGGATGACAAACCCCCCAGAGCTCCCAGGACAAAGGCTGTAAAATATGCCCTGGGGGCATATAAGGTTTTTATAGAAAGAGTTGTCGTAAAAACTTCAAAAGGGGCTTATTCAATTGTAAATTGAGAGGGCTAGTGCCCTTTTTAAGAGTCAAAAGTGATTGGAGGGTAACTAACCCCCCTCTCACGCCCATATATATATATATATATATATATATATATATATATAATATATATATATATATATATAATATATATATATATATATATATATATATATATATATATATATATATATATATATATATATATATATATATATGTATATATATGTATATATATATATATATATATATATATATATATATATATATATATATATATATATATATATATATATATATATATATATATATATATATGTATATATATATATACATATATATATGTATAAATTGGGATGGAATAAATTGGGATGGAAGAGGAGCTTGCGGAGCTGTTTTGGCCTCAGGTGGCTTGTTGCTGCAGTGAGTTGATAGTAGTAGTAGTAGTAGTAGTAGTAGTAGTAGTAATAGTAGGTAGTACATGGTGATCATTACCTTTAACGTCAGTAACAGCCCTCCTGTGCACCCTAGTGTCTTGTATCGATCCTGCCAGTTTTCAGTTTATAATAATACAATAAACAAGATTAGCTGTCTTGCTGTCATGTCAATACTATGGGCCACTTCATGACCAAGTGTTAAATTGGTTATAACTCATTTATATTACCTGCAAATTTGCAGCAGTCTATAACCATTACTATTTCCATTTCTTACATCAAATTTACCTATGCTAAGATATCATCTATTCCTATTTCTACCAATCTGGATGTTCAAATTTCCTAATAAAAATATGATATTTCTACCCACGATCGTATATATTTGTTGCTGCAGCTGTTTGTAAAATTCATCTGAGTCACTACTGTCTCCGTCACCAGCTTTTACAGGGGCATGAACCACTATGACTTATACCTTGCACTTTTCGGGCATAAATGACCATTTAGAGCTATATTCTTAATACTTTCATCCCTTCACCCCTTATCTTATTACAAATGACCCTTACCCTTAATATCAACTTTGAACTTCTATTGAGCTCTTGTGCTTTTCTTTTGTTTATATCGCAGAAACAATTAGCGGTTTAAAGAAATATTATTTACAAAGTATGATTCGAAATTAAAGCAAAATTCTCATTATTCATCCCCTTTTCCCCTGATTTCACTTACCTGAAGTCAGTGATCAATTGCTGTTGTCCTATTTTTTTTTATTATTTTCATTGATGAATGGATCATCAAAAACACAACAGTTCCATATAATTCTAAAAAACAAAAATACACATTATCAATTACATTCAAAATAAGTCCCGATGCACAATAGCGTTTCTGATGACCCAAAACTATTAATACGCTTCCTTGCAGAATAATTCCTTACTCTTCCCCTCCCCACCCCTACTAAACAGTTAATCAACAACTTTGTTTAGTTCTCAACAATTCTGAGCATTACTCAACATACTCAACAATTGGACATTCTCAGTTCATTTTCTGACTTCTTTCACCGTGTTATACAAGCATCATTGCAAAAAGGAATTCGAAATTAAAGCAAAATTCTCATTATTCGTCTCCTTTTCCCCTGATTTCACTTACCTGAAGTCAGTGATCAATTGCTGTTGTCCTATTTTTTTATTATTTTTATTGATGAATGGATCATCAAAAACACAACATTTCCATATAATTCTAACAAAACAAAAATACACATTATCAATTACATTCAAAATAAGTCCCGACGCACAATAGCGTGTGTGATGACCCAAAACTATTAATACGCTTCCTTGCAGAATAATCCCTTACTCTTCCCCAACCCACCCCTACTAAACAGCTAATCAACAACTTTGTTTAGTTCTCAACAATTCTGAGTATTACTCAACATACTCAACAATTCAACATACTCAGTTCATTTTCTGACTTCTTTAACCGTGTTATACAAGCATCATTGCAAGAAACCCGTTAATAGAAAATGCCAAAATAATAGTTTTTAACTATATCTAACTTTAATTTGGTTTTAACAATTATTTTGAAAGAGTTTACTAATATGGAAACATAATTTTTCAAACCTCTTGTGATCGAAACTTTTTAATTATGTACTTTATTTAACTCACAGAGAAACAACCTGTGAAAAATCTTTTGTTCATTTTTCTGGCTTAAAATTTCAACCAATCAGATGAATTATATTTCATCATTAATTCAGAAAAAAAACAATAAGGTTTTAAGAAGGAAGTTCATTGGCTTTACTTTCTGGTATAAGGTTAAGGAATAATGTGACTGGCTTATAAAAATACTTCGACAAGTAAAGCCAATAAAATGAAAGCTTTATTTTATACCACAGAATTATAAGTAAGGTGTCCCTTTTTTGTCTTTACCGTTTTGAGCCGGCGATAGAAATATTCAGTTTTCAATGAAGATTGCACCATCAGAAAGTATGAATTTTTTCGATTAAAAAGAGCAGCATTTTCTTTTAAAGTTACGCTAAACTTGACGCTTTCAAGCATAGCCTACATGCTCGAAAACGCTAAAAGTCGTTTCGAAGTTACTATGATTTGAGTGATTTGGATGATTAAGAGTCCCCTGTGGTGCCAGCTGTACCACACTGACAAAGTTGTCGAACAAAAAGGTATTCGACTGCAAAAATTTGCTAACCGATTCTTTGTCTTTGAGGCGGACAGTTGACGCTGTGGCTTGCAAAACGATTGCATTGCCTTAAGATAATAAAACTTTTTGTTATTTTGCCACACTGCCTCATTAACACCTTTTTTACTTTATAAGTGGCTAATCGTTTCTACAACCTATTTTCAGCCTGACCAATTTTGACATATGATACAAAAAAAAAAAATTTCTAAAAGCAGCAAAGCTTAACTAGCATTTATCAATAAGAATTTACTTTAGAAATGTATATCTTGTAAGTCCTCCTTAGAATCTGAAGCGGTTCTTAAAAACTTACAGGGTCTTTGACTTTATTAAGAAAGTAGTTTTTTTAAGTGCTCTAAACAAGTAACCACGAAGGACTTTAAGAGGCTCATTCTCAATAATCTTCCATACAATAAAAAGCTTCACTCTAATGAAATTGTAAATTAAATTTTCCTATAGGGAAGATTACTCAACGAGAAAAACCTTTAAAATAGCAACAAGCACGATTAAGACATATTAAAGCTAAAATACGCTGTACAGCATTATTTGATTATTTGGGGACATTTATTCAGAAGATAGCCTGCCTTTTCAGATAAGTTAAGTCTAAAAGGAGAAAATATATCGAACTTCTTCTTTTAAGGTTTGTGTTTCCTGTGAAACACGCGGTTTGGCAACAAGGTAGTAGCTGTAACTTGTACCAAAAGCAAAATATACTTTTGTCATTCAATTAATTATTTTCAGACTTATCCATCAGCGAGACTGATTTATGATGTTACTTAGACTTTTTCTAGAGAATTATCTCAACTTCCTAAGAAGAAATTTTCCTTAGAAGAGTCTTTAGTGAAGACTTTCCCTATTGTCGTATGTTTCTGACAACTTTCAACAAATTTTTTAATCGATAAGAAATTCCAGGCCTATTTTTTTTTATCTTGGTAGACTTTGGCAAAATAGTACAAAAAATATGTATAATTAAAAATAGTTAAGTATCCCTTAATAATTAAGACATCCATTAATTAGACTAAGCTAACCATACAAAACAAAATCGTAGTTATATAGCTGCATTTCGACATTTTTATTGCTGCATTCGATATTTTTTGGAGGGTATTTTTTTTAATTTCTAAAGTTCAAGCATGACTTTTTTTCGTGCTGGATATTCTATTGTTCGACATTCACACAAGGTTACTATAGGGCTTTATGGTTGTACTTCTTTGAGAGATAAAAATAGACAAAAAATGACAATCTAAAAATTATTTTAAACTCGTTCCCAAACTGAATTTGTATAAATTCGTAAAAATTGTAAAATAAAATCAAACAGTTCGTGGTAACGAACTGTAAGTAAGGAGCGACCCGGCTCAATAGTTTCCGAAACTCTAAAAAACGGAATTTTGATACCAATATGTACATCAAAATAATCAGATTTTTATGCTGATTTCAAATACATAAGTTTTTCATGCACATTAAAATACATAATTTTACCCATCAAAATGTCGATTTACAAACATAAAGTCACGTGACATATGGTTACTTTTACTTCATGCAAAATGTCATCATGCAAAGCGTCTATTTTTAACACGGTTTGACACACTTTTTTTTTTTTGTACACGGTTTGACATGGCTTTGTCAAGTTTTTTCGCTGGCTTTGGTTATATTTATGCCATTCTAAACATAGCCATAACTGAATTTTGTTCTTTAGGAACTATCTGAAAATATAAAAAAAAAAGCTTGAAAGTCTTACTTTACAGTTAAGCTGTGTACATTATAAGACAATCAAAATTTTCAATTTGCGTTTGCGATTTTCTTTTTATTCCCTGCGATACATGTAATTTTGCAAAACCTTACAGCAGTAACTTACACCAAAGGGTCAAGGTACTTGTGGCATAAATTAATTAGCTATTCATTCACTGAGTCAGGATTAATTATGAGACATTTGTTTAGACTTTATGTATTGAAATGATTAAGGCCATGTTAGAGAATTAAATAAAAAAAAAGCAAGTTTTTTTTTTAAGTGACAGTAAGGAGTGACCTTAAAACTTAAAACGAACAGAAATTATTCCGTATATGAAAGGGGCTGTCCCCTCCTCAACGTCTCGCTCTTTACGCTAAAGTTTGACTCTTGCTCACAACTCTATTTTTTTAACAATAAAAAACTTTAGCGTAAAAAGCGAGACGTTGAGGAGGGGACAGCCCCTTTCATATACGGATAATTTCTGTTCGTTTTAAGTTTTAATGTCGCTCCTTACTTTCAGTTAAAAAAACTTGTTTTTTTATTTAATTTTTGAACATTTTTGAATTAATGCAGGTTTTGATTTTGGCTCACCGTATATGAATAATTAAAACAAAATTTGCATATTAATTTTACTTTTATTTGGTTAAATGGCTTTCTCAAAAGTTGTTTAATTTTATTTACGAACGTTTTTATTAGCAATAAATATACGTAACTTAGGAATTAACATGCGTAACCAACTTTATATTCATATATTTTTAATACGTATATTAGAGGGTTCGTCCCCTAGTCAATAACTCGCTCTTTACGCTAAAGTTCGAATTTTGTTCCAATTCTTTAAAAATAACTCCTTAATCACAAAGGCCGTTAATTAGAATAAATAGCTCATATAAAAGTACTAAGAAAAGTCTTTGGCTTAAAGAGCGAGGTATTGACTAGGGGACAAACCCAATCATGTACGTAATAATTTATTTTCGTTTTAAGTTTTGATATTGCTCCTTACTTTCAGTTGAAAAGATTTTTTATTTAATTTCTGATCGTTTTTTAAATAATGCTGGGAAATCCGGTGCCCCCTTCATAGCAATGTTTTCCCCCATGAAAACTTCCTCCATGGAAAGATCCTCCCATATAACCCCCGACCCACCCACCCCTGCCACTACCAGAAAAAATCCCCCCTGAAAACGTCTGTATACTTACCAATAACCAATACTATATGTAAACATTGTGTAAAGTTCATAACTTCTAACCCTCTCCTCGGGGACTTTGGGGGATTAATTTATCCTAAGAGACATAGTTATTATATTTTCGACCATGCCGAACAAAATAGCTATCTCAAAATTTTGATCAGGTGACTTTGGAAAAAATGAGCGTTGGAGGGAGCCTAGTTGCCCTCCATTTTTTTGGTCAGTTACAGAGCGCAATAAAACTTTTAATTTCCGTTCAAATGAGCCTTCCCACGATATTCTATGACCAATAGATCGATACGATCACCCCTGGGAAAAAAACATAAAACAAAAACACGCATCCATGATCTTTCTTCTGGCAAAAAATAAAAAATTCCACATTTTTGCGAATAGGAGCTTGAAACCTCTACAGTAGGGTTCTCTGATATGCTGAATTTGATGGTGTAGTTTTCATCAAGGTTCTATAACTTTTAGGGGGTGTTTCCCCCTTTTATCCAAAATCAGGCAATTTTCTCAGGCACATAACTTTTAAAGGGTTGGACTAAACTCATGAAACTTGTATATTTGAAATCAGCATTAAAATCTGATTCTTTTGATCTATCTATTGGTATCAACATTCCGTTATTTACTGTTGCGGTTACTATTGAGCCGGGTCGCTCCTTACTTACAGTTCGTTACCACGAACTGTTTGACAACACAGCTGCGGTTTGCTGTTAAAAATTGATTCTTAACAAAGGTGTTTGCTGTTAAAAATTGCTGAAAATTTTTCGCCAGTATACAAATAGCAGGCCAGACTATAAAGTCTTAAAAAAACTATGAGACAATGAGACTAAAAACTATAAAAACTATGAGACTAAAAGACTATGTCAATTTAAAACGACCAGAAATTAATTAAAAAAACATTTTCCACAAAATAAGTTTTTCAAAAAAAAGTAAAGAACTCCATTAAACCAAAAATGAGCAAAAAATAAAATCAAATAATCTACCAAGCGTGAAACTACCGCAAATCAGCATCGATAAATAAATGAAACCCAAAACGAACAGAAATTACAATAAATAACCGAGTCAAACTCAAAAAGAGCAGAAATTAACATGAGTAGGGCTCAAAACCCATATGCCTTCCAAAGGCCAGAACATAATTTGCACTTTACTGAAAAAAATATAAATGTTTTTAATTTCATAGCTTCAATAAATCAAATAATAGTAACATTTTGATTATTAAATATCAGTATATGTATATTAAACTGACAATTCACATTCATTTGTATTTTTTTCGACAATTTTTTTCGACTTTCGACTATTAAAATGGCACTAGTCTCTGAGGGGGTTAAAACGCCTCTGAGGGGGTTGTCATCCTCAAAGACCTAATTTCCAGAACTTTAAAGTACGTTAAACAAAATGGCTATCTCAAAATTTCGATTGGATGTGTTTGGGGAAATGGTTGGTGTGAGAGGGGGGTTAGTTGCCCTTAAATCACTTTCAAATATTAAAAGGGCACTAGCCCCTTCAATTTCCAATCAAATGAGCCCTTTTGACATTTCTACGACAAAACTTTCTACAAAAGCCTTACTTGCCCCCAGGGTATAACTTAATACCTTTGCCCTGAGGGTTGTGGGGGGGGGGGGGGTTTCATCTTCTAAGACCTAATTTCGAGAACTTTCAACTATGTTGAACAAAATAAATAACTCAAAATTTTGATAGGATGTGTTTGTGAAAATGGTGGACGTGAGAGGGGGATTAGTTGCCCTCCAATTACTTTCGACTATTAAAACGGGCACTAGCCATTTCAATTTCCAATCGAATAAGCCCTTTTTGAAGTTTCTACGACAACACTTTCTACAAAATCCTGATATGTCCCCAGGACATATTTTACAACACTTGCCCTGAGGGCTTTGAGGGGGGGGGGTTGCCATTAAAAATGGCACTAGCCCTTTTAATTTCCAATCGAATGACCCCTTTTCCAGTTTCTGCGACAAAGCTTTCAATGAAAACCTTATATGCCCCCAAGGCATAACTTATAACCCTTGCCCTGAAGACAGGGGGGGGGGGAGGAGTTTCCTGCTCAAAGGTATAATTTCAAGAAATTTCAACTACGTTGAACAAAATGACTATCTCAAAATTTTGATTGGATGTGTCTGGGGAAATGGTGGGCGTGGAAGGGTTGTTAGTTGCCTTCAAATTACTTTCGACTATTAAAAAGGGCACTAGCCTTTAAATTTCCATTCGAATGCACCCTTTTTCAAGTTCCTACGACAAAGCTACGACAAACCTGCAGTAATATATTTCCATATATTATATATATGGAAATGTATTACCTCTTAATATAAATATTATGTAATCTACATGGAAGCATTTAATAATTATATATACATATATATATATATATATATATATATATATATATATATATATATTATATATATATATATATATATATATATATATATATATATCTATATATATATATATATATATATATATATATATATATATATATATAATATATATATATATATATATATATATATATATATATATATATATATATATATATATAATATATATATATATATATATATATATATATATATAATATATATATATATATATTATATATATATATATATATATATATAAATATATATATATAAATATATATATATATATATATATATATATATATATATATATATATATATATATATATATATATATATATATATATATATATATATATATATATATATATATATATATATATATATATATATATATTATATATATATATATATATATATATATATATATATATATATATATATATATATATATATATATATATGCTGATTTGTGGTAGTTATCGATGCTGATTTGTGGTAGTTTCACGCTTTGTGGTAGTTACCCACCTGGCAGGGGTGGGTGGGTCGGGGGTTATATGGGAGGATCTTTCCATGGAGGAAGTTTTCATGGGGGAAAACATTGCTATGAAGGGGGCACCGGATTTCCCAGCATTATTTAAAAAACGATCAGAAATTAAATAAAAATGTTTTCAACTGAAAGTAAGGAGCAATATCAAAACTTAAAACGAAAATAAATTATTACGCACATGATTGGGTTTGTCCCTAGTCAATACCTCGCTCTTTAAGCCAAAGACTTTTCTTAGTACTTTTATATGAGCTATTTATTCTAATTAACGGCCTTTGTGATTAAGGAGTTATTTTTAAAGAATTGGAACAAAATTCGAACTTTAGCGTAAAGAGCGAGTTATTGACTAGGGGACGAACCCCCTAATATACGCATTAAAAATATATGAATATAAAGTTGGTTACGCATGTTAATTCCTAAGTTACGTATATTTATTGCTAATAAAAACGTTCGTAAATAAAATTAAACAACTTTTGAGATAGCCATTTAACCAAATAAAAGTAAAATTAATATGCAAATTTTGTTTTAATTATTCATATACGGTGAGCCGAAATCAAAACCTGCATTAATTCAAAAACGTTCAAAAATTAAATAAAAAAACAAGTTTTTTTAACTGAAAGTAAGGAGCGACATTAAAACTTAAAACGAACAGAAATTATTCCGTATATGAAAAGGGCTGTCCCCTCCTCAACGTCTCGCTTTTTACGCTAAAGTTTTTTATTGTTAAAAAAAAATAGAGTTGTGAGCAAGAGTCAAACTTTAGCGTAAAGAGCGAGACGTTGAGGAGGGACAGCCCCTTTCATATACGGAATAATTTCTGTTCGTTTTAAGTTTTAATGTCACTCCTTACTGTCACTTAAAAAAAACTTGCTTTTTTTTATTTAATTCTCTAACATGGCCTTAAGTAGAGAGCTATCTTATACTCCAGGGGGGACTCCTTATATGGGCATAGAATACTGACGGGGCACCAAATAAGGGCATAGCCTCCCTAGGGAGAATGATTGCGTAATCGGTCAATGACCTCTTTCTCCAGGTGTGTTTTTGGCACGCCCTCAGCGAATGTTGTTGTTATTGTTTTGAACAGAGTCATTAGAGAGAACACGTGGTTAATGGGGTCAATGTTGTTGTTGTAAGTGCACGCTCGAGGCAGATGTCAAGGTCAATGTTGTTATTGTTATTCGAGCCAGATGTTATGAGGTTCCGAGAAACAGTATTTGTTGTTGTTTCCGAACCAGATGCTATGATCCGAAAATAGTATTTGTTTCCGAGCCAAATGTTACGAGTTTCCGAGAAACAGTTAATGACATTTCCTTCCTGTTCGAGGCAGATGTTATGATCCGAAAATAGTATTTGTTATTGTTTCCGAGCCAAATGTTACGAGTTCCCGGGAAACAGTTAATTAATGTCTGACAGATGACGTCAAGTTAATTAATGTCTTTGCATTTCCAAAGAGAATTGTCTAGGAGAAACAGTTAGATCACACATGATGTCATGATTGATTGATTGACACGAAAGGGGAATTAATTTGTTGTTCTAAAGAGAATTGATTCACGAAAGGGAAATTAATTTGTTGTTTCTAACAAGAGAATCGTTTCCGAGCAGACGTTTTAATTTTAGCGTGCGAAAAGGTTTCCAAATAATTTGAAATAAGCCAGCGCAGGGATGCCAAACAAATGGAACATGCTGAAATTCCGTTTAGGGATAATTTTGGCGAAACCGTTTTAGCTATTTTATGGAATTATTTCGGCGAAACAGCTAGAGACATTATAAAATATGATTTTAGAAGAGATTTTGGAAGAGAATTTGAGTGTGGTCGTTATAATACACAAGTTTCAATTGGACAGTGTTGTGAGGTCCTCTACCCCAACCCCAAAGGTTCCGATCCCCCTACCACAACCCCGAAGGAAGCCAGCGGTTCTCAAAGGTTCTCTGGGCTTCCAAAGGACCCCCCCGGACCCCCAAAGACCCCCACCCAGTCCCCAAAGGTCCCCAGGCACCCAAAGGGCCCCAGACCCTAAAAAAGGCCATACCCGAGCCCCAAAGGTCCTCCCCGGTCCCCAAAGGTCCACCAGACCCCCAAAAGCCCTCCCCGGTCCCCAAAGGTCCACCAGAACCCCAAAAGCCCTCCCCCGGTCCCCAAAGGCCCTCCCCCGGTCCCCAAAGGCCCTCCCCGGGCTCCCAGGGCTCCCAAAGGGCCCCGATTACTCTACCCCTACCCCGAAGGAAGTTTCCGGTCCTCAAAGGTCCCCCAGGCTCCCAAAGGCCCTCACCCGGTCCCCAAAGGTCCACCGGGCTCCCAAAGGGACCCCAGACCCCCAACGGACCCACCGGGCCCCAAAGGGCCCAATCCGTGCTCAAGGCCCCCCCCCCGGACCCCCAAAGGTCCTCCACCAGTCCCCAAAGGCCCTCTCCCGGTCCCAAAGGTCCACCAGGCACCCAAAGGGCCCCAGACCCTAAAAGGCCATACCCGAGCCACCAAAGGTCCTCCACCAGTCCCCAAAGGCCCTCTCCCGGTCCCAAAGGTCCACCAGGCACCCAAAGGGCCCAGACCCTAAAAAGACCATACCCCAGCCCCCCCCCCCAAAGGCCCTCACCGGTCCCCAAAGGTCCACCAGACCCCCAAAAGCCCTCCACCGGTCCCCAAAGGCCCTCCCCGGGCTCCCAGGGCTCCCAAAGGGCCCCGATTACTCTACCCCAACCCCGAAGGAAGCCTCCGGTCCTCAAAGGTCCCCCAGGCTCCCAAAGGACCCACTGGACCCCCAAAGGCCCTCACCTGGTCCCCAAAGGTCCACCGGGCTCCCAAAGGGACCACCGGACCCCCAAAGGGTCCCCCGGACCCCAAAGGTCCTCCCCAGGTCCTCAAGGGTCGCCCAGACCCCCAACGGACCCACCGGACCCCAAAGGGCCCAATCGGTGCTCAAGGGCTCCCCGGACCCCCAAAGGCCCTCACCCGGTCCTCAAAGGTCCACCGGGCTCCCAAAGGACAAGTCGGTCCTCAAGGACCCTCTCAGACGTGCAAAGACCCTCCCCAGACCCCCAAAGGCTCATCCCGGTCCCCAAAGGTCCCCTCAGGCTCCCATATGACCACTCCACCCCTCAAGGACCCCTGGATCCCCAAACGCCCTCCCCGGACCCCTCCAAAGAACCCCCTCTCCATTTTTAACACTTTTTATGGCTTTATTATATCCTTTTAGAACAAGTTCCTTTCATAATGTCCCTCCTAAACCCATTTTCCAACTTGAAGTACTTATCTTTTTCACCCACTTTCTCAATGAAAAAGAAATTAGTTTTTAATCAATTCTAATTTTCCAAATAATATAAAAATTTTCCACTTTAGTTCAGATCTGTCTCGAAGAGATGAAAAATTTAAAATACTGTTCCAAATTTTTCGCAGAAGATAAAAAAAGTTCAAGTTTTCTTCTGAATTTTACCAAAGAACGTGCTCCAATTCTAATTTCTCCAGAGAAAACAAAATTTTCCACTTCAGTTCTATATTTCACAAAGATATAAAGAAATTTAAAGTTCAAGTCTAAATTTTTCGGTGGAAGATAGAAAAAGTAATACCATACTTGTGAATATTTTCACGGAAAATAAAAAGTTCTAGTTCAATTTACAATTTCCTCAACAAAGTGAAGAAAGGTTCAAGTTCTCTTCTGAATTTTACTAAAGAACAAAATTCAATTCTAATTTCACCAGAGAAAATAAAAATCTTCCACTTCAGTTCTTTATTTCACAAAGACATAAAGAAATTTAAAGTTCAATTCTAAATTTTTCGGTGGAAGATAGAAAAAGTAATACCATACCTGTGAATATTTTCACGGAAGATAAAAAGTTCTAGTTCAATTTACAGTTTCCACAATGAAGTCAAGGAAAGTTCAAGTTCTCTTCTGAATTTTACCAAAGAACAAAATTCAATTCTAATTTCACCAGAGAAAATAAAAATCTTCCACTTCAGTTCATTATTTCACAAAGACATAAAGAAATTTAAAGTACAATTCTAAATTTTTCGGAGGAAGATAGAAAAAGCAATACCATACTTGTGAATATTTTCCCGGAAGATAAAAAGTTCTAGTTCAATTTAAAATTTTCTCAACGAAGTGAAGAAAAATTCAAGTTCTCTTCTGAATTTTACCAAAGAATAAAATTCAATTCTAATTTCACCAGAGAAAATAAAAATCTTCCACTTCAGTTCTTTATTTCACAAAGACATAAAGAAATTTAAAGTTCAATTCTAAATTTTTCGGTGGAAGATGGAAAAAGCAATACCATACTTGTGAATATTTTCACGGAAAATAAAAAGTTCTAGTTCAATTTACAATTTCCTCAACGAAGTGAAGAAAGGTTCAAGTTCTCTTCTGAATTTTACTAAAGAACAAAATTCAATTCTATTTTCACCAGAGAAAATAAAAATCTTCCACTTCAGTTCTCTATTTCACAAAGACATAAAGAAATTTAAAGTTCAATTCTAAATTTTTCGGTGGAAGATAGAAAAAGTAATACCATACCTGTGAATATTTTCACGGAAGATAAAAAGTTCTAGTTCAATTTACAATTTCCTCAACAAAGTGAAGAAAGGTTCAAGTTCTCTTCTGAATTTTACTAAAGAACAAAATTCAATTCTAATTTCACCAGAGAAAATAAAAATCTTCCACTTCAGTTCTTTATTTCACAAAGACATAAAGAAATTTAAAGTTCAATTCTAAATTTTTCGGTGGAAGATAGAAAAAGTAATACCATACCTGTGAATATTTTCACGGAAGATAAAAAGTTCTAGTTCAATTTACAGTTTCCACAATGAAGTCAAGGAAAGTTCAAGTTCTCTTCTGAATTTTACCAAAGAACAAAATTCAATTCTAATTTCACCAGAGAAAATAAAAATCTTCCACTTCAGTTCATTATTTCACAAAGACATAAAGAAATTTAAAGTACAATTCTAAATTTTTCGGAGGAAGATAGAAAAAGCAATACCATACTTGTGAATATTTTCCCGGAAGATAAAAAGTTCTAGTTCAATTTAAAATTTTCTCAACGAAGTGAAGAAAAATTCAAGTTCTCTTCTGAATTTTACCAAAGAATAAAATTCAATTCTAATTTCACCAGAGAAAATAAAAATCTTCCACTTCAGTTCTTTATTTCACAAAGACATAAAGAAATTTAAAGTTCAATTCTAAATTTTTCGGTGGAAGATGGAAAAAGCAATACCATACTTGTGAATATTTTCACGGAAAATAAGAAGTTCTAGTTCAATTTACAATTTCCTCAACGAAGTGAAGAAAGGTTCAAGTTCTCTTCTGAATTTTACTAAAGAACAAAATTCAATTCTAATTTCACCAGAGAAAATAAAAATCTTCCACTTCAGTTCTCTATTTCACAAAGACATAAAGAAATTTAAAGTTCAATTCTAAATTTTTCGGTGGAAGATAGAAAAAGTAATACCATACCTGTGAATATTTTCACGGAAGATAAAAAGTTCTAGTTCAATTTAAAATTTTCTCAACGAAGTCAAGGAAAGTTCAAGTTCTCTTCTGAATTTTACCAAAGAACAAAATTCAATTCTAATTTTTTCAGAGAAAACAAAAATCTTCCACTTCAGTTCCTTATTTCGCAAAGACATAAAGAAATTCAAAGTTCAATTCTAAATTTTTCGATGGAAGATAGAAAAAGTAATACCATACTTGTGAATATTTTCACGGAAGATAAAAAGTTCTAGTTCAATTTAAAATTTCCTCAATGAAGTCAAGGAAAGTTCAAGTTCTCTTCTGAATTTTACCAAAGAACAAAATTCAATTCTAATTTCACCAGAGAAAATAAAAATCTTCCACTTCAGTTGTTTATTTCACAAAGACATAAAGAAATTTAAAGTACAATTCTAAATTTTTCGGAGGAAGATAGAAAAAGCAATACCATACTTGTGTATATTTTCCCGGAAGATAAAAAGTTCTAGTTCAATTTAAAATTTTCTCAACGAAGTGAAGAAAAATTCAAGTTCTCTTCTGAATTTTACCAAAGAATAAAATTCAATTCTAATTTCACCAGAGAAAATAAAAATCTTCCACATCAGTTCTTTATTTCACAAAGACATAAAGAAATTTAAAGTTCAATTCTAAATTTTTCGGTGGAAGATAGAAAAAGTAATACCATACTCGTGAATATTTTCCCGGAAGATAAAAAGTTCTAGTTCAATTTACAGTTTCCTCAATGAAGTCAAGGAAAGTTCAAGTTCTCTTCTGAATTTTACCAAAGAACATGCTTCAATTCTAATTTTTTCAGAGAAAACAAAAATCTTCCACTTCAGTTCTTTATTTCACAAAGACATAAAGAAATTTAAAGTACAATTCTAAATTTTTCGGAGGAAGATAGAAAAAGCAATACCATACTTGTGAATATTTTCCCGGAAGATAAAAAGTTCTAGTTCAATTTAAAATTTTCTCAACGAAGTGAAGAAAAATTCAAGTTCTCTTCTGAATTTTACCAAAGAATAAAATTCAATTCTAATTTCACCAGAGAAAATAAAAATCTTCCACTTCAGTTCTTTATTTCACAAAGACATAAAGAAATTTAAAGTTCAATTCTAAATTTTTCGGTGGAAGATAGAAAAAGTAATACCATACTTGTGAATATTTTCCCGGAAGATAAAAAGTTCTAGTTCAATTTACAGTTTCCTCAATGAAGTCAAGGAAAGTTCAAGTTCTCTTCTGAATTTTACCAAAGAACAAAATTCAATTCTAATTTCACCAGAGAAAATAAAAATCTTCCACTTCAGTTCTTTATTTCACAAAGACATAAAGAAATTTAAAGTTCAATTCTAAATTTTTCGGCGGAAGATAGAAAAAGTAATACCATACTTGTGAATATTTTCCCGGAAGATAAAAAGTTCTAGTTCAACTTACAGTTTCCTCAATGAAGTCAAGGAAAGTTCAAGTTCTCTTCTGAATTTTACCAAAGAACACGCTTCAATTCTAATTTTTTCAGAGAAAACAAAAATCTTCCTCTTCAGTTCTTTATTTCACAAAGACATAAAGAAATTTAAAGTACAATTCTAATTTTTCGGTGGAAGATAGAAAAAGCAATACCATACTTGTGAATATTTTCCCGGAAAATAAAAAGTTCTAGTTCAATTTACAATTTCCTCAACGAAGTGAAGAAAGGTTCAAGTTCTCTTCTGAATTTTACTAAAGAATAAAATTCAATTCTAATTTCACCAGAGAAAATAAAAATCTTCCACTTCAGTTCTCTATTTCACAAAGACATAAAGAAATTTAAAGTTCAATTCTAAATTTTTAGGTGGAAGATAGAAAAAGTAATACCATACCTGTGAATATTTTCACGGAAGATAAAAAGTTCTAGTTCAATTTAAAATTTTCTCAACGAAGTCAAGGAAAGTTCAAGTTCTCTTCTGAATTTTCTCAATGAACACACTTCAATTCTAATTTCTCCAGAGAAAATAAAAATCTTCCACTTCAGTTCCTTATTTCGCAAAGACATAAAGAAATTCAAAGTTCAATTCTAAATTTTTCGATGGAAGATAGAAAAAGTAATACCATACTTGTGAATATTTTCACGGAAGATAAAAAGTTCTAGTTCAATTTAAAATTTTCTCAACGAAGTCAAGGAAAGTTCAAGTTCTCTTCTGAACTTTACCAAAGAACACGCTTCAATTCTAATTTTTTCAGAGAAAACAAAAATCTTCCACTTCAGTTCTTTATTTCACAAAGACATAAAGAAATTTAAAGTTCAATTCTAATTTTTCGGTGGGTGATAGAAAAATTAATGCCATACTTGTGATTATTTTCACGGAAGATAAAAAGTTCTACTTCAATTTTAAATTTCCCCGGAAGATAAAAAGTTCTAGTTCAACTTGCTATTATCTTTGCGAAAACACACAAACTCAGAAAAAATGTTCAATGTTCCTTTAGTACCTATGCAATTAGACTAAAAATGAAGATATTTATGCAGAGTTTCAACTCGCTATGGCTAAGTTTGCTAAAAACAAGCTATTTTCTTGCGAAAACACACAAAATCAGAAAAAATGTTCAATGTTCCTTAAGCACCTACGCAATTAGGCTTAAATGAAGATATTTATGCAGAGTTTCAAGTCGATATGGCTAAGTTTGCTAAAAACAAGCTATTTTCTTGCGAAAACACACGAAATCAGAAAAAATATTGTTAGGTTAGGTTAAGTTAGATTAGGTTAGGTTAGCCTACGTACGCGCGCATATAGGTTAAGTTAGGTTAGATTAAGTTAGATTAGGTTAAGTTAGGTTAGGTTAGGTTAGATTAAGTTAGGTTAGGCTAGGTTAGCCTACATACGAGCGCGTATGTAGGCTAACCTAGCCTAACCTAACTTAATCTAACCTAACCTAACCTAACTTAACGTAATCTAACTTAATCTAACCTAACTTAACCTATATGCGCGCGTACGTAGGCTAACCTAACCTAATCTAACTTAACCTAACCTAACAATATTTTTTCTGATTTCGTGTGTTTTCGCAAGAAAATAGCTTGTTTTTAGCAAACTTAGCCATATCGACTTGAAACTCTGCATAAATATCTTCATTTAAGCCTAATTGCGTAGGTGCTTAAGGAACATTGAACATTTTTTCTGATTTTGTGTGTTTTCGCAAGAAAATAGCTTGTTTTTAGCAAACTTAGCCATAGCGAGTTGAAACTCTGCATAAATATCTTCATTTTTAGTCTAATTGCATAGGTACTAAAGGAACATTGAACATTTTTTCTGAGTTTGTGTGTTTTCGCAAAGATAATAGCAAGTTGAACTAGAACTTTTTATCTTCCGGGGAAATTTAAAATTGAAGTAGAACTTTTTATCTTCCGTGAAAATAATCACAAGTATGGCATTAATTTTTCTATCACCCACCGAAAAATTAGAATTGAACTTTAAATTTCTTTATGTCTTTGTGAAATAAAGAACTGAAGTGGAAGATTTTTGTTTTCTCTGAAAAAATTAGAATTGAAGCGTGTTCTTTGGTAAAGTTCAGAAGAGAACTTGAACTTTCCTTGACTTCGTTGAGAAAATTTTAAATTGAACTAGAACTTTTTATCTTCCGTGAAAATATTCACAAGTATGGTATTACTTTTTCTATCTTCCATCGAAAAATTTAGAATTGAACTTTGAATTTCTTTATGTCTTTGCGAAATAAGGAACTGAAGTGGAAGATTTTTATTTTCTCTGGAGAAATTAGAATTGAAGTGTGTTCATTGAGAAAATTCAGAAGAGAACTTGAACTTCCCTTGACTTCGTTGAGAAAATTTTAAATTGAACTAGAACTTTTTATCTTCCGTGAAAATATTCACAGGTATGGTATTACTTTTTCTATCTTCCACCTAAAAATTTAGAATTGAACTTTAAATTTCTTTATGTCTTTGTGAAATAGAGAACTGAAGTGGAAGATTTTTATTTTCTCTGGTGAAATTAGAATTGAATTTTATTCTTTAGTAAAATTCAGAAGAGAACTTGAACCTTTCTTCACTTCGTTGAGGAAATTGTAAATTGAACTAGAACTTTTTATTTTCCGGGAAAATATTCACAAGTATGGTATTGCTTTTTCTATCTTCCACCGAAAAATTAGAATTGTACTTTAAATTTCTTTATGTCTTTGTGAAATAAAGAACTGAAGAGGAAGATTTTTGTTTTCTCTGAAAAAATTAGAATTGAAGCGTGTTCTTTGGTAAAATTCAGAAGAGAACTTGAACTTTCCTTGACTTCATTGAGGAAACTGTAAGTTGAACTAGAACTTTTTATCTTCCGGGAAAATATTCACAAGTATGGTATTACTTTTTCTATCTTCCGCCGAAAAATTTAGAATTGAACTTTAAATTTCTTTATGTCTTTGTGAAATAAAGAACTGAAGTGGAAGATTTTTATTTTCTCTGGTGAAATTAGAATTGAATTTTGTTCTTTGGTAAAATTCAGAAGAGAACTTGAACTTTCCTTGACTTCATTGAGGAAACTGTAAATTGAACTAGAACTTTTTATCTTCCGGGAAAATATTCACAAGTATGGTATTACTTTTTCTATCTTCCACCGAAAAATTTAGAATTGAACTTTAAATTTCTTTATGTCTTTGTGAAATAAAGAACTGAAGTGGAAGATTTTTATTTTCTCTGGTGAAATTAGAATTGAATTTTATTCTTTGGTAAAATTCAGAAGAGAACTTGAATTTTTCTTCACTTCGTTGAGAAAATTTTAAATTGAACTAGAACTTTTTATCTTCCGGGAAAATATTCACAAGTATGGTATTGCTTTTTCTATCTTCCTCCGAAAAATTTAGAATTGTACTTTAAATTTCTTTATGTCTTTGTGAAATAAAGAAGTGAAGTGGAAGATTTTTGTTTTCTCTGAAAAAATTAGAATTGAAGCATGTTCTTTGGTAAAATTCAGAAGAGAACTTGAACTTTCCTTGACTTCATTGAGGAAACTGTAAATTGAACTAGAACTTTTTATCTTCCGGGAAAATATTCACGAGTATGGTATTACTTTTTCTATCTTCCACCGAAAAATTTAGAATTGAACTTTAAATTTCTTTATGTCTTTGTGAAATAAAGAACTGATGTGGAAGATTTTTATTTTCTCTGGTGAAATTAGAATTGAATTTTATTCTTTGGTAAAATTCAGAAGAGAACTTGAATTTTTCTTCACTTCGTTGAGAAAATTTTAAATTGAACTAGAACTTTTTATCTTCCGGGAAAATATACACAAGTATGGTATTGCTTTTTCTATCTTCCTCCGAAAAATTTAGAATTGTACTTTAAATTTCTTTATGTCTTTGTGAAATAAAGAACTGAAGTGGAAGATTTTTATTTTCTCTGGTGAAATTAGAATTGAATTTTGTTCTTTGGTAAAATTCAGAAGAGAACTTGAACTTTCCTTGACTTCATTGAGGAAATTTTAAATTGAACTAGAACTTTTTATCTTCCGTGAAAATATTCACAAGTATGGTATTACTTTTTCTATCTTCCATCGAAAAATTTAGAATTGAACTTTGAATTTCTTTATGTCTTTGCGAAATAAGGAACTGAAGTGGAAGATTTTTGTTTTCTCTGAAAAAATTAGAATTGAATTTTGTTCTTTGGTAAAATTCAGAAGAGAACTTGAACTTTCCTTGACTTCGTTGAGAAAATTTTAAATTGAACTAGAACTTTTTATCTTCCGTGAAAATATTCACAGGTATGGTATTACTTTTTCTATCTTCCACCGAAAAATTTAGAATTGAACTTTAAATTTCTTTATGTCTTTGTGAAATAGAGAACTGAAGTGGAAGATTTTTATTTTCTCTGGTGAAATTAGAATTGAATTTTGTTCTTTAGTAAAATTCAGAAGAGAACTTGAACCTTTCTTCACTTCGTTGAGGAAATTGTAAATTGAACTAGAACTTCTTATTTTCCGTGAAAATATTCACAAGTATGGTATTGCTTTTTCCATCTTCCACCGAAAAATTTAGAATTGGACTTTAAATTTCTTTATGTCTTTGTGAAATAAAGAACTGAAGTGGAAGATTTTTATTTTCTCTGGTGAAATTAGAATTGAATTTTATTCTTTGGTAAAATTCAGAAGAGAACTTGAATTTTTCTTCACTTCGTTGAGAAAATTTTAAATTGAACTAGAACTTTTTATCTTCCGGGAAAATATTCACAAGTATGGTATTGCTTTTTCTATCTTCCTCCGAAAAATTTAGAATTGTACTTTAAATTTCTTTATGTCTTTGTGAAATAATGAACTGAAGTGGAAGATTTTTATTTTCTCTGGTGAAATTAGAATTGAATTTTGTTCTTTGGTAAAATTCAGAAGAGAACTTGAACTTTCCTTGACTTCATTGTGGAAACTGTAAATTGAACTAGAACTTTTTATCTTCCGTGAAAATATTCACAGGTATGGTATTACTTTTTCTATCTTCCACCGAAAAATTTAGAATTGAACTTTAAATTTCTTTATGTCTTTGTGAAATAAAGAACTGAAGTGGAAGATTTTTATTTTCTCTGGTGAAATTAGAATTGAATTTTGTTCTTTAGTAAAATTCAGAAGAGAACTTGAACCTTTCTTCACTTTGTTGAGGAAATTGTAAATTGAACTAGAACTTTTTATCTTCCGTGAAAATATTCACAGGTATGGTATTACTTTTTCTATCTTCCACCGAAAAATTTAGAATTGAACTTTAAATTTCTTTATGTCTTTGTGAAATAGAGAACTGAAGTGGAAGATTTTTATTTTCTCTGGTGAAATTAGAATTGAATTTTGTTCTTTAGTAAAATTCAGAAGAAAACTTGAACCTTTCTTCACTTCGTTGAGGAAATTGTAAATTGAACTAGAACTTTTTATTTTCCGTGAAAATATTCACAAGTATGGTATTGCTTTTTCCATCTTCCACCGAAAAATTTAGAATTGAACTTTAAATTTCTTTATGTCTTTGCGAAATAAAGAACTGAAGTGGAAGATTTTTATTTTCTCTGGTGAAATTAGAATTGAATTTTATTCTTTGGTAAAATTCAGAAGAGAACTTGAATTTTTCTTCACTTCGTTGAGAAAATTTTAAATTGAACTAGAACTTTTTATCTTCCGGGAAAATATTCACAAGTATGGTATTGCTTTTTCTATCTTCCTCCGAAAAATTTAGAATTGTACTTTAAATTTCTTTATGTCTTTGTGAAATAATGAACTGAAGTGGAAGATTTTTATTTTCTCTGGTGAAATTAGAATTGAATTTTGTTCTTTGGTAAAATTCAGAAGAGAACTTGAACTTTCCTTGACTTCATTGTGGAAACTGTAAATTGAACTAGAACTTTTTATCTTCCGTGAAAATATTCACAGGTATGGTATTACTTTTTCTATCTTCCACCGAAAAATTTAGAATTGAACTTTAAATTTCTTTATGTCTTTGTGAAATAAAGAACTGAAGTGGAAGATTTTTATTTTCTCTGGTGAAATTAGAATTGAATTTTGTTCTTTAGTAAAATTCAGAAGAGAACTTGAACCTTTCTTCACTTTGTTGAGGAAATTGTAAATTGAACTAGAACTTTTTATTTTCCGTGAAAATATTCACAAGTATGGTATTACTTTTTCTATCTTCCACCGAAAAATTTAGACTTGAACTTTAAATTTCTTTATATCTTTGTGAAATATAGAACTGAAGTGGAAGATTTTGTTTTCTCTGGAGAAATTAGAATTGGAGCACGTTCTTTGGTAAAATTCAGAAGAAAACTTGAACTTTTTTTATCTTCTGCGAAAAATTTGGAACAGTATTTTAAATTTTTCATCTCTTCGAGACAGATCTGAACTAAAGTGGAAAATTTTTATATTATTTGGAAAATTAGAATTGATTAAAAACTAATTTCTTTTTCATTGAGAAAGTGGGTGAAAAAGATAAGTACTTCAAGTTGGAAAATGGGTTTAGGAGGGACATTATGAAAGGAACTTGTTCTAAAAGGATATAATAAAGCCATAAAAAGTGTTAAAAATGGAGAGGGGGTTCTTTGGAGGGGTCCGGGGAGGGCGTTTGGGGATCCAGGGGTCCTTGAGGGGTGGAGTGGTCATATGGGAGCCTGAGGGGACCTTTGGGGACCGGGATGAGCCTTTGGGGGTCTGGGGAGGGTCTTTGCACGTCTGAGAGGGTCCTTGAGGACCGACTTGTCCTTTGGGAGCCCGGTGGACCTTTGAGGACCGGGTGAGGGCCTTTGGGGGTCCGGGGAGCCCTTGAGCACCGATTGGGCCCTTTGGGGTCCGGTGGGTCCGTTGGGGGTCTGGGCGACCCTTGAGGACCTGGGGAGGACCTTTGGGGTCCGGGGGACCCTTTGGGGGTCCGGTGGTCCCTTTGGGAGCCCGGTGGACCTTTGGGGACCAGGTGAGGGCCTTTGGGGGTCCAGTGGGTCCTTTGGGAGCCTGGGGGACCTTTGAGGACCGGAGGCTTCCTTCGGGGTTGGGGTAGAGTAATCGGGGCCCTTTGGGAGCCCTGGGAGCCCGGGGAGGGCCTTTGGGGACCGGTGGAGGGCTTTTGGGGGTCTGGTGGACCTTTGGGGACCGGTGAGGGCCTTTGGGGGGGGCTGGGGTATGGTCTTTTTAGGGTCTGGGGCCCTTTGGGTGCCTGGTGGACCTTTGGGACCGGGAGAGGGCCTTTGGGGACTGGTGGAGGACCTTTGGTGGCTCGGGTATGGCCTTTTTAGGGTCTGGGGCCCTTTGGGTGCCTGGTGGACCTTTGGGACCGGGAGAGGGCCTTTGGGGACTGGTGGAGGACCTTTGGGGGTCCGGGGGGGGGGCCTTGAGCACGGATTGGGCCCTTTGGGGCCCGGTGGGTCCGTTGGGGGTCTGGGGTCCCTTTGGGAGCCCGGTGGACCTTTGGGGACCGGGTGAGGGCCTTTGGGAGCCTGGGGGACCTTTGAGGACCGGAGGCTTCCTTCGGGGTAGGGGTAGAGTAATCGGGGCCCTTTGGGAGCCCTGGGAGCCCGGGGAGGGCCTTTGGGGACCGGGGGAGGGCCTTTGGGGACCGGGGGAGGGCTTTTGGGGTTCTGGTGGACCTTTGGGGACCGGGGAGGGCTTTTGGGGGTCTGGTGGACCTTTGGGGACCGGGGAGGACCTTTGGGGCTCGGGTATGGCCTTTTTTAGGGTCTGGGGCCCTTTGGGTGCCTGGGGACCTTTGGGGACTGGGTGGGGGTCTTTGGGGGTCCGGGGGGGGGTCCTTTGGAAGCCCAGAGAACCTTTGAGAACCGCTGGCTTCCTTCGGGGTTGTGGTAGGGGGATCGGAACCTTTGGGGTTGGGGTAGAGGACCTCACAACACTGTCCAATTGAAACTTGTGTATTATAACGACCACACTCAAATTCTCTTCCAAAATCTCTTCTAAAATCATATTTTATAATGTCTCTAGCTGTTTCGCCGAAATAATTCCATAAAATAGCTAAACGGTTTCGCCAAAATTATCCCTAAACGGAATTTCAGCATGTTCCATTTGTTTGGCATCCCTGCGCTGGCTTATTTCAAATTATTTGCAAACCTTTTCGCACGCTAAAATTAAAACGTCTGCTCGGAAACGATTCTCTTGTTAGAAACAACAAATTAATTTCCCTTTCGTGAATCAATTCTCTTTAGAACAACAAATTAATTCCCCTTTCGTGTCAATCAATCAATCATGACATCATGTGTGATCTAACTGTTTCTCCTAGACAATTCTCTTTGGAAATGCAAAGACATTAATTAACTTGACGTCATCTGTCAGACATTAATTAACTGTTTCCCGGGAACTCGTAACATTTGGCTCGGAAACAATAATAAATACTATTTTCGGATCATAACATCTGCCTCGAACAGGAAGGAAATGTCATTAACTGTTTCTCGGAACCTCATAACATTTGGCTCGGAAACAATAACAAATACTATTTTCGGATCATAGCATCTGGTTCGGAAACAACAACAATACTGTTTCTCGGAACCTCATAACATCTGGCTCGAATAACAATAACAACATTGACCTTGACATCTGCCTCGAGCGTGCACTTACAACAACAACATTGACCCCATTAACCACGTGTTCTCTCTAATGACTCTGTTCAAAACAATAACAACAACATTCGCTGAGGGCGTGCCAAAAACACACCTGGAGAAAGAGGCCATTGACCGATTACGCAATCATTCTCCCTAGGGAGGCTATGCCCTTATTTGGTGCCCCGTCAGTATTCTATGCCCATATAAGGAGTCCCCCCTGGAGTATAAGATAGCTCTCTACTGCCTTAATCATTTCAATACATAAAGTCTAAACAAATGTCTCATAATTAATCCTGACTCAGTGAATGAATAGCTAATTAATTTATGCCACAAGTACCTTGACCCTTTGGTGTAAGCTACTGCTGTAAGGTTTTGCAAAATTACATGTATCGCAGGGAATAAAAAGAAAATCGCAAACGCAAATTGAAAATTTTGATTGTCTTATAATGTACACAGCTTAACTGTAAAGTAAGACTTTCAAGCTTTTTTTTTATATTTTCAGATAGTTCCTAAAGAACAAAATTCAGTTATGGCTATGTTTAGAATGGCATAAATATAACCAAAGCCAGCGAAAAAAACTTGACAAAGCCATGTCAAACCCTGTAAAAAAAAAAAAAAGTGTGTCAAACCGTGTTAAAAATAGACGCTTTGCATGATGACATTTTGCATGAAGTAAAAGTAACCATATGTCACGTGACTTTATCTTTGTAAATCGACATTTTGATGGGTAAAATTATTTATTTTAATGTGCATTAAAAACTTATGTATTTGAAATCAGCATAAAAATCTGATTATTTTGATGTACATATTGGTATTAAAATTCCGTTTTTTAGAGTTTCGGAAACTATTGAGCCGGGTCGCTCCTTACTTACAGCTCGTTACCACGAACTGTTTGATTTTATTTTACAATTTTTACGAATTTATACAAATTCAGTTTGGGAACGAGTTTAAAATAATTTTTAGATTGTCATTTTTTGTCTATTTTTATCTCTCAAAGAAGTACAACCATAAAGCCATATAGTAACCTTGTGTGAATGTCGAACAATAGAATATCCAGCATGAAAAAAAGTCATGCTTGAACTTTAGAAATTAAAAAAAATACCTTCCAAAAAATATCGAATGCAGCAATAAAAATGTCGAAATGCAGCTATATAACTACGATTTTGTTTTGTATGGTTAGCTTAGTCTAATTAATGGATGTCTTAATTATTAAGGGATACTTAACTATTTTTAATTATACATATTTTTTGTACTATTTTGCCAAAGTCTACCGAGATAAAAAAAAAAAAAATAGGCCTGGAATTTCTTATAGATTAAAAAATTTGTTGAAAGTTGTCAGAAACATACGACAATAGGGAAAGTCTTCACTAAAGACTCTTCTAAGGAAAATTTCTTCTTAGGAAGTTGAGATAATTCTCTAGAAAAAGTCTAAGTCAAGGAGGCACACTTGTGCCTCTATAAAGAGGCGACCCACCACAATGTTAAGCGATTTCAGGTCCTAGAGGTCGCAGAGAGACGGCGGTAATCGCATTTTGTAGCCCAAGCTCAAACTAAGAAACTTGCAAAATTTCATCCTCCTCCGACTTTATCTTCATGGGGTAAACTGGGCCGGAAGTTTGGACCCTCCCACCATAGCCCCCCTTTAACGTTGTCCGATTGGGCTGAAATTTAGAGGTTAAGCTTTCCTAGGGCCCGGGAGCTTATCCTCGAAATTTCAGCTCAATCCGATCACTCCTTCCCTGTTTTCAAAAAACCAAATATAGCCACTTAAAATTCATCATTTCTTTTTTTTTTCTTAGCCACGCCTACAGGCCACAGTTGGCAACGGATCCGGTTGAATGAGGACTCATTCGAAGCAGAATTCGACCTGTTAGGGCCTTTTGATATTTTCAGACCGAAAAAATTATCCCCCGAATTTACATTTACGAAAAACCTTAGTTTTTTTCAAATAATACAGATAAACAGGTTAGACATGCTTTGTTATGAAAATATCTGCGCGTCAATTTTCATAACAAAGCATGTCTAGCCTGTTTATGTGTATTATTTGAAAAAAACTACGTTTTCTAAAGAGTTAAAGAGGCTGAGTTACAAGGTCAACCCTTAAAACGTACAGGGATTAGGAGGCACAGTTGGGGGGGCTGTTAAAGAGGCTGAGTCACAAGTTCGAACCTTAAAACGTACAGGGATTAGGAGGCACCCTGTACGACGTGATTTGAGTATTCAGGAATTAAAAGCCTTAACACAAGAATGTTCAAGAGCGGGGGGTTTGGGGGGCGGCAGCCCCCCAACTTTAACTCCTGACACGATCAGCTAACAGTTAGTCAAGCAATAATAAGTAATAAACTGTACGAAAACGTGCAGAAATTATTTGAAAAAAAACTACGTTTTCTAAAGAGTTAAAGAGGCTGAGCTACAAGGTCGAACCTTAAAACGTACAGGGATTAGGAGGCACAGTTGGGGGGCTGCCGCCCCCCAAACCCCCCGCTTTCGCAGCCTTTAAATAACAAAAAAAAAATTTAAACTGAAAGTAAGGAGCGACATTAAATCTTAAAACGAACAGAAATTATTCCGTATATGAAAGAGGCTGTGCCCTCCTCAACGCCTCGCTCTTTGCGCTAAAGTTTTTATTGTTTAAAAAAAGAGTTGTGAGAAAGTCAAACTTTAGCGTAAAGAGCGAGGCGTTGAGGAGGGCACAGCCTCTTTCATATACGGAATAATTTCTGTTCGTTTTAAGATTTAATGTCGCTCCTTACTTTCAGTTTAAATTTTTTTTTTGTTATTTAAAGGCTGCGAAAGCGGGAGGTTTGGGGGGCGGCAGCCCCCCAACTGTGCCTCCTAATCCCTGTACGTTTTAAGGTTCGACCTTGTAGCTCAGCCTCTTTAACTCTTTAGAAAACGTAGTTTTTTTCAAATAATTTAACATCATAAATCAGTCTCGCTGATGGATAAGTCTGAAAATAATTAATTGGATGACAAAAGTATATTTTGCTTTTGGTACAAGTTACAGCTACTACCTTGTTGCCAAACCGCGTGTTTCACAGGAAACACAAACCTTAAAAGAAGAAGTTCGATATATTTTCTCCTTTTAGACTTAACTTATCTGAAAAGGCAGGCTATCTTCTGAATAGATGTCCCCAAATAATCAAAATAATGCTGTACAGCGTATTTTAGCTTTAATATGTCTTAATCGTGCTTGTTGCTATTTTAAAGGTTTTTCTCGTTGAGTAATCTTTCCCTATAGGAAAATTTAATTTACAATTTCATTAGAGTGAAGCTTTTTATTGTATGGAAGATTATTGAGAATGAGCCTCTTAAAGTCCTTCGTGGTTACTTGTTTAGAGCACTTAAAAAAATTACTTTCTTAATAAAGTCAAAGACCCTGTAAGTTTTTAAGAACCGCTTCAGATTCTAAGGAGGACTTACAAGATATACATTTCTAAAGTAAATTCTTATTGATAAATGCTAGTTAAGCTCTGCTGCTTTTAGAAATTTTTTTTTTGTATCATATGTCAAAATTGGTCAGGCTGAAAATAGGTTGTAGAAACGATTAGCCACTTAGAAAGTAAAAAAGGTGTTAATGAGGCAGTGTGGCAAAATAACGAAAAGTTTTATTATCTTAAGGCAATGCAATCGTTTTGCAAGCCACAGCGTCAACTGTCCGCCTCAAAGACAAAGAATCGGTTAGCAAATTTTTGCAGTCGAATACCTTTTTGTTCGACAACTTTGTCAGTGTGGTACAGCTGGCACCACAGGGGACTCTTAATCATCCAAATCACTCAAATCATAGTAACTTCGAAACGACTTTTAGCGTTTTCGAGCATGTAGGCTATGCTTGAAAGCGTCAAGTTTAGCGTAACTTTAAAAGAAAATGCTGCTCTTTTTAATCGAAAAAATTCATACTTTCTGATGGTGCAAGCTTCATTGAAAACTGAATATTTCTATCGCCGGCTCAAAACGGTAAAGACAAAAAAGGGACACCTTACTTATAATTCTGTGGTATAAAATAAAGCTTTCATTTTATTGGCTTTACTTGTCGAAGTATTTTTATAAGCCAGTCACATTATTCCTTAACCTTATACCAGAAAGTAAAGCCAATGAACTTCCTTCTTAAAACCTTATTGTTTTTTTTCTGAATTAATGATGAAATATAATTCATCTGATTGGTTGAAATTTTGAGCCAGAAAAATGAACAAAAGATTTTTCACAGGTTGTTTCTCTGTGAGTTAAATAAAGTACATAATTAAAAAGTTTCGATCACAAGAGGTTTGAAAAATTATGTTTCCATATTAGTAAACTCTTTCAAAATAATTGTTAAAACCAAATTAAAGTTAGATATAAACTATTATTTTGGCATTTTCTATCAACGGGTTTCTTGCAATGATGCTTGTATAACACGGTTAAAGAAGTCAGAAAATGAACTGAGTATGTTGAATTGTTGAGTATGTTGAGTAATACTCAGAATTGTTGAGAACTAAACAAAGTTGTTGATTAGCTGTTTAGTAGGGGTGGGTTGGGGAAGAGTAAGGGATTATTCTGCAAGGAAGCGTATTAATAGTTTTGGGTCATCACAAACGCTATTGTGCGTCGGGACTTATTTTGAATGTAATTGATAATGTGTATTTTTGTTTTGTTAGAATTATATGGAAATGTTGTGTTTTTGATGATCCATTCATCAATAAAAATAATAAAAAAAATAGGACAAAAGCAATTGATCACTGACTTCAGGTAAGTGAAATCAGGGGAAAAGGAGACGAATAATGAGAATTTTGCTTTAATTTCGAATTCCTTTTTGCAATGATGCTTGTATAACACGGTGAAAGAAGTCAGAAAATGAACTGAGAATGTCCAATTGTTGAGTATGTTGAGTAATGCTCAGAATTGTTGAGAACTAAACAAAGTTGTTGATTAACTGTTTAGTAGGGGTGGGGAGGGGAAGAGTAAGGAATTATTCTGCAAGGAAGCGTATTAATAGTTTTGGGTCATCAGAAACGCTATTGTGCGTCGGGACTTATTTTGAATGTAATTGATAATGTGTATTTTTGTTTTTTAGAATTATATGGAACTGTTGTGTTTTTGATGATCCATTCATCAATGAAAATAATAAAAAAATAGGACAACAGCAATTGATCACTGACTTCAGGTAAGTGAAATCAGGGGAAAAGGAGACGAATAATGAGAATTTTGCTGTTAATTTCGAATCATACTTTGTAAATAATATTTCTTTAAACCGCTAATTGTTTCTGCGATATAAACAAAAGAAAAGCACAAGAGCTCAATAGAAGTTCAAAGTTGATATTAAGGGTAGGGGTCATTTGTAATAAGATAAGGGGTGAAGGGATGAAAGTATTAAGAATATAGCTCTAAATGGTCATTTATGCCCGAAAAGTGCAAGGTATAAGTCATAGTGGTTCATGCCCCTGTAAAAGCTGGTGACGGAGACAGTAGTGACTCAGATGAATTTTACAAACAGCTGCAGCAACAAATATATACGATCGTGGGTAGAAATATCATATTTTTATTAGGAAATTTGAACATCCAGATTGGTAGAAATAGGAATAGATGATGTCTTAGCATAGGTAAATTTGATGTAAGAAATGGAAATAGTAATGGTTATAGACTGCTGCAAATTTGCAGGTAATATAAATGAGTTATAACCAATTTAACACTTGGTCATGAAGTGGCCCATAGTATTGACATGACAGCAAGACAGCTAATCTTGTTTATTGTATTATTATAAACTGAAAACTGGCAGGATCGATACAAGACACTAGGGTGCACAGGAGGGTTGTTACTGACGTTAAAGGTAATGATCACCATGTACTACCTACTATTACTACTACTACTACTACTACTACTACTACTACTACTACTATCAACTCACTGCAGCAACAAGCCACCTGAGGCCAAAACAGCTCCGCAAGCTCCTCTTCCATCCCAATTTATTCAAAGCCTGCCTTTTTACACCCTCTCCGGAAATTCCCATTTCCTTTAAATCTTTCTTTATTACATGTTCCAATCCCAGACGAGGATGACCTGCTTTCCGTTTAGCCCTAGACAGTTGGCCCAAAAGGACAATCTTTGGCAATCTGTCATCCTTCATCCACAGAACGTGCCCTAGCCATCTCAACCTTTCTTTCATTATAGAAAGCGGGATTGAAAGTGGGATTAAACCACATTTTTCGTACAGCCTACTGTTTGAAATACGGTCAGTCAGCCGGGTACCCAGAACAATCCGTAAGCAATTTCTCTAGAAAACATCTAGCAAATCTTCATTCGCTTTTCGGAGCGCCCATGCTTCAGAGCCCTGTTTGACCGTTGTCATCACTGTAGCTTCTAATATTCTAATCTTGGTTTGCAGACTTACCTTACTATTCTTCCAAACTTTTTTTAACTGTGAAAAACACCCTGAGCCTTGGCTACTCTACCTTTAACATCTTCACTGCTCCCACCATCTTTACTAATAATGCTACCAAGGTAATTGAAGCCGTCCACCTGATCAATCTTCTCGTTACCCAACGTCACCTTTTCATCTTCACTTATTCCTAGCCTTAGTGACTTAGTCTTCTTAACACTAATTTTCAAACATTTTCTAGTACCCTGAACTCTCAAAACCTCTACAAATTCATTCATTTTGCTCACACTTTCATCTAGGATGCTTAAATACTCAGCATAATCTAAGTCCAGTAGACTTTTCCCTCCCATTTGATTCCGTGGTCTCCCATTGCCTTTCCTGCGCTCCTTAAGACAAAGTCCATCAAAATAATCCATATAAAGGGGGATAGAACACAACCCTGCTTAACTCCTGATTTAATACAAAACCAGCTGCTAACCTCATTTCCTACCTTAACCGCAGCAGTGTTATTCTCATACATAGCACTAATCACTTTAATGTATATGTCTGGTATACCATACAAGAATAAAACCTTTGCTAAAGCTCTTCTATCAATAGAATCAAACGCTTGCTCATAATCTATGAAACTGAGGACCAAAGGTGTTTGACAACTCAGGTACTTTTCAATTATTAAGCTAAGAGTAAAAATTTGGTCGGAACGTCCTCTACCTTTTCTAAAACTGCACTGTTCTTCTATTAAAACTTTGTATACAGCATCTATCAGTCTAAAAGTATCATATCACTAAGCAATTTGCTAGCTACAGTGACCAGACTAATGCCTCGATAATTACCACACTCACTCCTATCACCTTTTTTTATAAAGTAGCTTAATTAAGGTTTTCCTAAGATCGTAGGTACTTCCCCTTTTTCAAAAATTATATTCATAATCCTCAGTAACTTATTTCTAACCTTATAGCCACCATGCATCCTGCAAATCTATTAAGGTTTAGCAAATTTTCAAAATGTTCTGACCATCTTTCTTTAACTCTTTCCTTGTCACTAATTGTGACCCCGTTCTTATCTTTAACCGGGATAAGTCCCGATTGATTACTCCCTCTCAATTTATTAACATGCCAGTACAATATTTTACTATTATGCCTTCAAGCTCCATCTTCCAGAGCCCCATAGATCACTGCATAGTATTATCTAAAGATTATCTATAGCTTAAATTTAGGAAATATAACTAAATCCCAGTAGCCTAAGTTATGATGTTGGTGGCATGGGCGTAGTGAGGGGGGCAGCTGCCCCCCCCCAGACCTTCAAATTTACATTAGATATGGCTGAAAAAGCATATGGTTGGAAAAGCAGTTGATAAAAGGCCATCCATCACACTATCGACTGCCCCCCCCCCCCTAGACAATATGCTGCCTACGCCCATGGTTGGTAAGATGTAATTTTGATAAGAATTTTCCAGGAACAGACGCATATGAAACTTGAGAGTTCACAACTTGACAATGCAGAAGGTGGAGGGAATAATTCAAGGAAAATAGTTTATAAAGTACCAGTAAGTGCCTTAGTGAGGAAAAAATAGAAAGGCAGCTATCAATATTAGCGAAAACGCTCTAAGCTTGGTAGACAAAAGGAGGAGTTTTGACAAGAAGCTTTTGACTGATAAACCAGTGAAAAGGAAGGAAGGTTGAGAAGCCATTAACGCATAAAGTAAAGAGGGGATAAAGGGATACCATGGAAAAAATCACAGAGAATCTGCAAGAGGCAACCAGACGGAATAACAGTTACACTTTGTATTGGTAACGGTAAAAAATCAAGAGCAAGTAGCCAGTCTGGACTTGACACAGCTAAAGATAGGACCAGGGTCTCAATTAGTGACAAAGAAAGTGTTGAAGATAGATGAGCACAATATTTTGAGAAGGTGTTAAGCCGTGACATAGTTGCAGGAAGTGATACAAAAAGAACGATTACTTTTTAAAATTTATAAGTGAGGGAATTTAACAAATGAAAATATAATGAAAACGGTTTATAATGTTTTAAACAAAGCATCGGAAAAAAAAACGGAAAAGTAACATACTTTCCTAAAATAAATTTCTTAAATAATTTCTTAAATTTCTTTAAATAATAAAGAAATCCAAATATTTCGACTTCACGTCCAGAAACCTTTGTCAACGAAGCAAAAGTAAAATAAATGAATTAAGCTAATTTAAGCAATACATATAAAGAAGTGAAAACAAAAGCCAAAAACAATAAACAAAACTAATGTCTTAATAACTTCCAATAACACAGTGCAAATAGTGCGAATATGTACAACAGATTGATAAGTTATGTTGTCTCTTGTACAGTTAGATTTTGAAATATTTTAATAACTTCTGATATCACATACAAATAGCAAGAATACTCACGAATGAATGACAAGTTAGGTTGTTTCTGGTACATAGGACAAAATAAAAAAAAAGTAACAAACTTTAAATAATAAAGAAATCCGAATATTTCGTCTTCACGTCCAGAAGCCTTGTCAACGGAAAAAAAGTAAAATAAATGAGCTAAGCTAATTTAAACAAAACATATAAAGAAAGGAAAACAAAAAACAAAAACAATAAGCAAAACTTACATCTTAATAACTTACAATAACACCGTGCAAATACCACGAATATGCACATAAGATTGATAAATTATGTTGTCTCTGGTACAGTTGAAGTTTGAAATATTTTAATAACTTCAGATATTGCATGCAAATGGCAGGAATACACACGACCGAATGACAAGTTAGGTTGTTTCTGATACATCAAACAAAACAACAATAACACCGTGCAAATAGCATGAATATGCACAATAAATCGATAAATAAGGTTGTCTCTGGTACAGTTTAAGTTTGAAATTTTTTAATAACTTCTGACATTACAAGCAAATGGCACGAATACGCAAGACCGAATGACAAATTAGATTGTTTCTGGTGCGTCGGACAAAACAAAAAAAGTAACAAACTTTAAATAATAAAGAAATCCGAATATTTCGTCTTCACGTCCAGAAGCCTTGTCAACGGAAAAAAAGTAAAATAAATGAACTAAGCTAATTTAAACAAAACATATCAAGAAAAGAAAAGAAAAACCAAAAACAATAAGCAAAACTCATACCTTAATAACTTCCAATAACGCCATGCAAATAGCACGAATTTGCCCAACTGACCAATAAATAAGGTTGTCTTTGGTACAGTTGGAGTTTGAAATATTTTAATAACTTCCGATATCACCATGCAAATAGCACGAATACGTACGACAGAATGCCAAGTTAGGGTGTCTCTGGTACAGTCTGAGTTTGGATTATCAATCTCAAACTGTAACGTAGACAACTTGGTCTATCCAGTTTGACTTGGTCAGCCATCACAATAATCAACACAAAAGTTAAGTAATAATAGAAGACTAAGACTGTTTTATACATGTAGTTAACTCTGTTTAATTCCCTGCTCTATTTTGACATTCATTTATGCATTAATTACCAGTATTCCAAAAAATAATTTTTCTGTTTTTTTTTTGTTTATTCCAGGTTTGTTACTTTGAATATAGGTTTTTACATATTTTTCTCAATTATATACAACAACACTGAACTATTACATCAATTATTACTTAATTTGAAGAGGATGGGTAAAATCATGATTATTTCTTTTTAATTATATGACTGTTTACATTAAGTAAATTAACATTTTATCAGTACTAGGCCTACAAATCTAGTAAATTATATAAGTTACATATAAGACAAATAGTAAGAAACTAAACATTAAATATAGTATGAAACTGAAATATGAGTATGTTTATATATAGCACAAAATAAATGCTAAGAAACATAGTAGCATAAAATTAACGTATTTAGAGATTAAGGCCGTCCCAAGGACGGTCCCGAGGGGGGGGGTTAGGAGGCAAGTAGAAATCTATGTGTCCGATTCGTGCAAACCTAACAAAAATGAATATAAACAATTTTAGATACGTTTTTAAAAGTTTTTTTGTACCCCCCCCCCCCCCCCCCCCCCAACCGAAAAAATCTTGGATATGGCTATGTTAGAGACATAATTATAATTTTCCTTCAGTATTTTTGTAAAGCTTAAATATTAATTTTTGGTTCTTGCGATAAAAAATCACTTGAGTGTAATTTTAAGTTCACCATGTTGTTATAATACTCAATCAATGACATAATTTCAAAGCATCGTATGATCAATGATTATTATCAATTATTTTACAAAACATAATGTAACTAATAATTTTTTTAAATTATTGGAGAGGGCAACTCACCCAAACGAACATTTTAAAGGGCTCATGCCCTAAGGGATCAGCTCCGACACTCCATCATATGAAGCATTGACTAAATAAGCCATTTGTCAAAGATTTCCCACATTTTCTTTTTCTACTCGTATATTCTGCAGACACTTCCGTGGCTCCACTTTCTAAGCATTTCCCGTGTTAATAACCACTAAGTTCAACAAAGTTCGTCTGTTGGTCCTGATATAAGAAACCTACTGAAGATAACAACTACAAGAAAAGGCCGCTAAACGCCTTCAAAGGGAGTAATTAATAAATTTTTGGGATCATCGGCTTAAAGACTGAAGTTTGAATTGGGTTACATCAAACTGACTTGACCCAATTTAAAAAATCAGCAGTGAATACTCATAGAGCCTATGAGACACTTTGAAGTGGGGGTTCAGCCCTCAAGGAGCTTCTTAGGGTTGGTTCTAGTCTCCAATTCTGCTTCCAGAAGTTTGAATGTATGGTTAAGGTAATGAAGATACAGAAGCCTAATAGAAGACTAATAGCCAAAGATTACCTAAGGTAATGTTCCTGAAAACAGGAGTACGGTGACTGAGGAGCCGAGAGGAGGTTTCTACCTTAATGAATCTACCCACTTTTATGGAATATAACAGCTGGTGTTCTGTTTATTCTTTTCGGAGATGCAGACACAATCCAGCCTTTGCAGGGGGTGAAAAATGGAGATGTAAATAAGTACATTGTTATCAGGTCAATAGTAAGACTAGCTGTCCTTTAGATGTGCAATTTGGATGTGGAACTCCATAATTCATTCCATCCTCTGTGGGAAAAAGGGGCTTTATTTCTTTCCAGAATGACAAATACTAGAACAGGCTATTGGGCATCAACCAAACATGATGGACAGTAAGAGCAAGTGTCCTAGCTGTTTCTTAAGGGGCCCCGGACTAATGTGACCTCTGTAAGGATGGAGGTTGTTGAACTTTTGTCATCTTGGCATACTAGAGTGGTTTGTCAAATATCAACCGAACCTGGTGGGAAGCCCTATCCGCAAACTCCAAATAGGGCTCGCCTATCTTTTTTCCCTTTGTTAAAGAGTCTGCCATGAGAGTATCAATGTGTTCAACTTTTTTTTCTCCCCCATCAGCTTGCCTACTTTTTCTTTTCCCTTTGCAAAAGAGTCTACTATGGTATTATTAAGGTGTCTTAAGGTATTATTAAGGTGTCTTAAGGTATTATTAAGGTGTCTTAAGGTATTATTAAGGTGTCCTACATTGTTTTCCTTGTCCCTAGGATCCCTTCCGCCAGCTTCAGATCGGCACGGGCAGGCAATACTCACTTCTAAAGAAAAATAAATAAGCACCTACCACTCGTCAGTCATCAGCGGCAAGCGAAAATATATCCTTAGAACCGGTATTAGAACCAAAAGAACTTCTTCTTCCATTTGGGATTGCTCCTCGGGGATGTTTTCTTGTGCCTCAGTCGACACTTCACATGTCCAAGGGGATTAGCTCCCCGAGTGGGATTCTGGTAGCCATTACTGGCTTTCATTCATCCTGTCTTGTCAGGGTATGACGTAACAATTTATTAGTTTCTTTTTTATCGAATTAGTGCAATTAGCCAAAAATTGCTTTCGACACTTTTCCGCTGTGGGGTATGAAAAGCCGTATATAAGCGTTCTCAAATACGACATATTTAACGCTAAGTATTATATTCTGATCTGGCATCCTCTTGCGGATGTTGTTTTTTACCTCTTCTAAGAATTCCACAAATTTTGTCTTTATTGTAAAAATACTTATTCAGTCTTTGCAAATAGCCGCTACTTTTCTAAATCAGAATCGCACTGCAAATATTTCTCACCATACATATATTATTAAATCTTATCTTTAAAATTTACTCCCTAAGGATCTTATACAGTTGTTCTGTTTGGGAAATAACCATTTTCGCCGCAAAGGCACCGTTAGACTCCCCATTAAATCCTTTCATTGACAAAGGGACAGTCATTTTTAAATAAGTATTTGCCCTAGTTGCATAAGTTCCTTTTGCAGTAAAAAAAAAAAAAAAAAAAAAAAAAAAAAAAAAGTGTGAAAGCATACATTTTAATTCGGAGAAACAAGGAACTCTAACTTCTTAAAGGGTTCAATATCTTAACAGTCATTTGGCAAGTCTCGGCATCGGTTTACCATCTCAAAGACAAAGAGTCTATTACCAAATTTTTCCAATGCCACAGGGAACTCCCAAAGCAGTTTAAGTAAAAAATTATAGGCAATCTTAACTGGGTCTACAGTTCGAAGAGCTAAAGAGAGGTTAGTTTAAAAAAGGAAACATTTAATTTTATACTGTCTATTCTGTGTGCATGCAACATCAACAATATGCATCCTGTATCGGCAAGGTCTTTAAGCCAGGTAGGTATCACAGCAGAAAACTCCCAAAGCGGCACAGTTGGGGGGCTGCCACAATTAGGAGGCACAGTTGGGGGGCTGCCACCCCCCAAAACCCCCGCTTTCGCAGCCTTTAAATAAAAAAAAAAGTTTTTTAAACTGAAAGTAAGGAGCGACATTAAATCTTAAAACGAGCAGAAATTATTCCGTATATGAAAGGGGTTGTGCCCTCCTCAACGCCTCGCTCTTTGCGCTAAAGTTTGACTTTCTCACAACTCTTTTTTTTAAACAATAAAAACTTTAGCGTAAAGAGCGAGGCGTTGAGGAGGGCACAGCCCCTTTCATATACGGAATAATTTCTGCTCGTTTTAAGATTTAATGTCGCTCCTTACTTTAAGTTTAAAAAACTTTTTTTTTTATTTAAAGGCTGCGAAAGCGGGGGGTTTGGGGGGAGGCAGCCCCCCAACTGTGCCTCCTAATCCCTGTACGTTTTAAGGTTCGACCTTGTAACTCAGCCTCTTTAACTCTTTAGAAAACGTAGTTTTTTTCAAATAATCTCCAGAAGAGTCTAGTAGCAAGAGGACTTCAGAATCTCAGATATCTTTTTAGATAACATATGATCAAGATCAACGTTCAACCGAACCCCTTTTAAAGAGTTTCAACGTTCAAACAAACTGCTTGAACAACTAACTCACTAATAGGCTGAAGATGAATCATTTTTCTTGAAAAAAAATATGACACAGTGTTTGGATAGGTGTTGGATTGGTGTTGGAATTGTTGTTTCGATTCGTGTGTGATTACAATAAGACAGTTTGTAGAAAAAAGCTATAAGTAACGAGGGATGTTTGTCAATAATGACCGAAGTCCCCAAAAAAAGAATTTGGATTACAATATATTAATACAAAGAATTTGATTTTTATAGTAATTCCAAAAATTTAAGATTTATCAGGTCTAAAGTTAACCATAACAATCCATTATAATATTAATAAAAAGAAATAGATGCTTAATTCTAGATAAAGGAGGTGGACCCCCTCCCCCCAAAGAACTAGGGTAATTCCGATGGTACTGTTCTATTAACCGGGCTCTTTTGAATATGGCAATGCATACCAGTCACGAAATAGATCAAGATGCGTGATGAAAACAGGTTTGCAATGCCTTCTGGGATATAAACAAAGGCAAGAACTGTATTTAAATTGTTGTTTTTGGGATTTAGGGGGGGGGGAGGTACCTAGGTTAGGCTAGGTTACTTATTCAATATATGGTATGCTTTGCCCCTACCCCCCTAATGTGCAGATGTATAGCCCAAATTTGTTTCTAAACTATTATATATTCATCCTATTTTATTTTATTTCATCAGCATTAACCAAACTGGCACTATATAAAAGAGCCCGGTTAATAGAACAGTAGGCTACCATTTCGATTTAGTTTTCATCAAATGAGCTTATCCTAAAACACTTTAAAAGAGGTTTCAACTTCATATATGCGAAAATACAAATTTTCTCAGACTTGGAGGTGGTCAAAGCGGGTCACGGAAGCCTGTCCTTTGCTTGTTTTCACCAAGGGGGTGGTTCTGTTGAAACCCCGATCGTAGAATATCAGAAAAGGACTATTCAAAAGGAAGTTCAACGCCTTAGTGCTGTTTTATACTAGTCAAAGGGATCGTGCCAAAGAAAATTGTCAATTTTTAGAGTACCGAGAATATCAAAAAAAAAAAAAAAAAAAATCCCTCTGTCTCCATCTCGGGGCTGTGTATAAATTACAAGACACAACTAATAATTGAAAAAGTTAAATTTTCTATAATTTAAATAATAAACATGTTAATGCATAGATTAGGTTTTTATTATATTCAATGATATAATGGTATATCATTTCAATATATCACTTCTTTTCAAATCCTAATTGATAACAAGATGCTAAGGTTATATTCTTGCATAATTTTACTCATTCAACTACTTTTTTTTTTTTTTTTTTTTTTTTTTTTTTTTTTTTTTTTTTTTTTTTTTTACTGAGGTCGCTCCAAATTAATGGCAGTGTTTGACCTTTGCTACAGCAACAAGAAAACTTAACTTTCTAGGGTTCCTTGACGATATACTTCTTTCGCAAATTTTTGACTGATTTGCCACACACATCCCTTGTTTTCAAACTTGGACCCCACTAAGTTTCAAAACTGCATAACTACATATTGAAGTTTATTTTTCATTAAGAAATGATTTCTCAGGTTTTTCCTAGTTTTTTCCGTTTCTACTAAACCAATTTCAAGAGTCAGATTTCATTTTTAATGTCCTTGGTATTTTAGCTATTTAGTGCCTTAAAGCAAATTTCCCCCGACTAGTGCCAAAGGCTATCTAGCAAACATTTTGAGATAATTCACTCATTGTAAAACTGTCAAAAAGCTACTCAAACAGTCTTTCAGTTTCAGATCGTGCAATGTCCTTGTTGCTTAAGACGTCCCTGTTTGAGAACCTGACTCTTTCTGGAAACAAAACCAAGAAGATAAAAGGAAAATGTCAGGCAAAAATCCAGGAAAAATCTTGAACCAGGGAGAGGGGAGGTTTTGAGTCGGAGTCATGGTCAGAATGGGACAAAAACCGGCAGAAGATTACTAGTGAAGCTCCAGTTGATGCATTAAAGTGGTCGTCAGAAGTCATTCCAAGGTCCATAGGTGCTAGACTGGGCGGTCCATCGCCTTGTTCCTTCCGAAAGTAAGTAAAAGAAAGTAAGCATAACGTCTATAAGGAACGTATCATCATCTGTTTTCGAACGTTTTCCCACTGGAACGTCTTCTTGAGACACATCATTTGCAACATTTTGAGGGATGGAGAAATAGAGCGATTAATAGACAATGAAGAAGCAAATTCAGTGTTATCTTACATTTGCAACGCTTTTATCAGCGAGGCCGGCTACAGATTGCCGCAACACCTGACGCTGCCTTAGTATCGTAAACCTAGTTTATTTTCCAAATATGAATATAATCTATCAACATTACACAAGTATTCAGATTGGAATGATTCTATCAGACATGGTTCAGTTAAACGAATTATTTTTTTCCTTTGAGACTTCTACTTTCTAAGACTTCTGCTTTTGAAAGATTTTGAATTTAGATCATTTGTTCCCAGACGAGTGATAAACTTGTCAAGGCAAGAAAAATGGATTTGTTCTTGATAAGGGCGATTGAAAGAAGTGGGTAAATTCAAGCGTTTTTGCACCAGAGCATCACTAAAACAAAATGGAATTAACCGAAGCCTATATGTCATTGAGACAAGTGATAGGTTTTATTTTCATCCACAGAATAATTTCAATCGGAGTAACAAGAAGTGACCCATCCCCAAGGACATACTCAGGAGGAGCAATTCTGGACTTAGTCTCCAAAACATATAATATTTTTTAACTTCTGTGCATTTTTTTTATCAAGTTCTAAAATAAAAATTGCTTTTTATTATTGTCCCCCTCAAAATTCCTGGGTAAATGCATGTCCATTCCCCATTCCTGCCCTGCCCATACGCCTTCCATCCTCAGAAAATATTATGTTTTGTACAATCACGGTCTTTCCTTAAACGAACTTTGTTAGACTCTGGTAATATTAAATTAAAAAAACAAGTTTTTTCCAACTGATAGTAAGGAGCAACACTAAAACTTAAAACGAAAAAAGGTTACAACGTATATAAAGGGGGTTGCCCCTTCCTCAACATCTTGCTCTTAAGAGTCTTAACACCATTAGAACTTTAAAAAAAAAACTTCTTGTTGTACTAATCAAACGACCCTTGTGTTTAATGAGTCGGTTTTAAAGAGTTGGGACAAAATTTAACCCTTAGCGTATAAAGCGGGGCGATGAAGAGGGGACAGGACACTTTATAAGTAATAATTTCCTTTTGTTTTAAGTTTTAATGTTGCTCCTTACTTTCAGTCGAATTTTTTTTTATTTTATATAGTTTCTGATCTTTTTTAAGTAATGCCGTGAAATCTGGCTCAACCTCCAGGGAACATCCTCCCCTCTCTTACGGTAAGACCCTCTAGACAATTCATTCCTGGGGAAAATTTACCCTGGACAATTGCCCTTAACATCTCCACACGTAAAATTGATTTAGCAAAGAGAAAGTGAGACAAATGGAAAGCATTTCATATAAGAATTCTTGCAAATTTCCCCAGGGCAAAATTGCCTCTGCACAGATTATCCCCCCCCGAAACTTCCCTTTCCTTGGAAAAATTTCCCCGTGGAATATCTCCCCAGCTGAAAATTTACCCCCTCTCCATCCGAAAAATGTATGCACGCTTCTCAATAACAAACGCTATAAATTAAACATTGGGCAAATTTTATAACTTACAGACCTTTTCCTAGGGAATGCGGTGAGGAGGGTGTCATATTATTTCCGAAGGCATAGTTATTGAACCTTTCAACTACGATGAACAAAATGGATGTCCTAAAACTTTGATCGGGGGATTTTGGAGAAAAGGGGGCGCGACAGGGGCTAGTTGCCCTTCAATTTTTTTGGTCACTTAAAAAGGGCACTAGGACTTTTAGTTTTGTTCGAATGAGCCCTCTACTGATTTTCTAGGACCAGTGGTTCGATATGATCACCATTGGGAAGAAAATAAACACACATGTATGGTTTTGGCAAAAAATGCAAAATTCCACATTTTTGTAGATAGGAGCTTGAAACCTGTACGGTAAGGTTATCTTATACGCTGAATCTGTTGGTGTGATTTTCATTAAGATTCTTCGACTTTTAGGGAGTATTGCTACCGATTTTCAAAAATAAGGCAAATTTTCTCAAGCTTGTAGTCTTTAGTGGGAGGGCTAAACTGAATGAATCTTATATATATCGAACGGGAATAGCGTGGTTGGTTTTCAATTGTCAAGCGAAAATCCCTTGCCCACCTTTTCTAAGCTTTGAGTATCGAGAATACTAAAATGCTAAATTTTAATAGTTTAAAAAAAGCATTGTCCATAAATTTACAAAAGGTAATACTCAAAATGACGGAATCTCGAAGTAAGTTTCTTCTGCTTATTCAATCCTGATAGAGTAAAGGGTTGAGTAAGGAAAAATTTTGCTCAATAAAATATAATCGAAAATATAGTATATAATATAATATAACCGAATATAATCGAAAAGGTCTTTGCAATTGGTACTACGGTTTTAGTACCCAGTTTTTTTTTCCTGCGAGTACTAACCTGTCGTTCCGGAAAAAAAGACCCGTAATGCTCTACGTGTGGCGTCATCCAGCAAGGATGTGCTTCATTTACTGTGCTTGCACTGAACTAGTAATTTAGTAGACAAATTTAACCTTATTGATATACCATCTTAAATAAACGGTCTCAATGAAGCTCTGTGTAAGAATATTTTTTTTTAATGGATTTTTGAATTTGACTTTTGAATTTGACGTTTTAATGTTTTTCTTCCTGAAATTGATGAACTTCATTTTTGCTATTTATTGCTTGCAGTCTATTGTGTTGTTTTCAGTATTTTTTTCCTTATTCCAGTATGATTTGTACTCAAGGTTTTTTCTTATTTTTAAGGGAAAAAGTAACTAAAAAAATATATTAAAAACTTTATCAAAAAAGCTTATTAAATAAAAGTGAAAAGTGACTTTAGAACGAGGAGAAAGAAAGCTGTATAATGAGTCATGCTTAAAAGGAAAAGAAATTATTATAAATGAACAAATGAAACCTGGAACGAACTGAAATTTAATCGAATTACCAAGTAAAATGTAAAAATAACAGATTCTACTTTAAACAAGGCCGTACCCAGGATTGTTTTTCGGAGGAAGTTTTACTAAAGAAAAATTACGGTGGTGGGTTTACACTAAAAAACCTCAAAAAACGCATACAAAATTCGTTTATATCCATTTTTGTTACGTTTTTACGAATCAGACAAATATTTCAGAGGGGATTCAAATCCCCCTACCCCCCCCCCCCCCTGGGTGCGGCCTTGACTTTAAATGAATAAAAGAAACAAAAATTAAAATGAAGAGTCGAGTTAAATTTAGAACGAACATATATCATCACAAGTAAAAGTCGGGCTACATTAGAACTAAAACCAAAATGTATTATAGGTAGTTTGCCCACTAGCCTACTATTGCATTCCTCATTTAATTATTTTTTTGATTCGCGGGTATTACCTCAAAATATTCAGAATAAAGTCAAGGCCAATACGTAGTACCTTAAGAGTTTTGAATATCATTTATGTACTGGCTTAGTGTTCCTCATTTCACTATTTTTTTTATTTACATGTATTTCCTCAAATATATTCAATATAAAATCAAGAGCAAGTAATTTAATAAGTTCTAAGTGAAAAACAAACTCTTTCTCTTTCATTTCTTTTCTTAAGAGCATGCAAGTATGAAAAGACGGGGAAATTGTAAGACTAGATTGAAGGGAAACAATTTATAGTCATCAAACAGTTCGTGATAACAAACTGTAAGTAAGGAGCGACTTGGCTCAATATTAACTGAAACTCTTAAAACCAGAATTTTGATATGAATAGATATAACAAAAGAATTGGCTTATTATGCTGGTTCCGAAAATATAAGTTTCATTAAGTTTATGTTTATCCATCAAAAGCTACGAGGCTGAGAAAATCTGCCTGATTTTCCAAAAAAGGAGAAGCCCCTAAAAGTCACAAAATATTAATCAGCCTATCAGAGAACCGTACTGTTCGTATCTGCAAAAACTTGGAATTTTGTATATTTTGCCAGAAAAAGATCATGGATGCAGGTTCATTTGTTTTTTTTTCCCTGGTGACTGTATCGACCCAGTGGTCCTAGAATGCCGGGAGAGGGATCATTAGAACAGAAATTAATATTTCTAGTTCCTTTTTAAGTGACCAAAAAGATTGGAGGGCAATGAGGACCCCCTTTTTCACCCTTTTTTCCTGAGAATCGTCCGATCAAAATTTTGAGATAGTCATTTTTTTCAGCATAATTAAAAAGCCGAATAACTGTGTCTTTGGAGATAACATTAGTAGTAAGTATATATGGAATTCTGTAGCCTGTATAGGAATTCCACGTTACATGGCAGCTTTCCAAGGCAGATTACCAGACTAGTTATTTGGCAGTGTATAATGTAGTCAAACATGTTTTGAGAGTATGATCATAATTATATAACTCAACCGAACCGGTTTTTGAGTCAACATCCGTTTTCTTAGGAGCCAATCAGAGAGCGGAGGTTACTCCATATACGATAACTTGATTTGTGGTTGGGATTTGAATAAAAGGAATGGTTTTCTTTACAATTCATGTTAGTAAGAGAATTGAATTCAAAGAGAATAGTTTATTTGAGAGGATATTAGTAGAGAAAAAATGAGTGGTGCATTTACATTATTGGAGATTAATGATGGAGCCGACAGCAGCAGCAACGATATACGAGTACCCAATGTGGCTGTGGAAATAACCGCTGGCTGTAGACTATGCCTTGAATGGGACAGTATGTATGCTAGATACGTGATATCATTAAGCAAGTTTAAGCAGGAGGAGCAACTATGTTTTGCTGGAAAAGTGAATATTCTCCATATAAATAAACTTCGGTCAGCATTAGATGTCCTATCGAAATATATTGATGAGAACAAAATGCATCAGTGAATACTATTATTGTAATTATGTTCAATAAAATTGTTTCTAAATCAAAGGTATTTTTCTTTCTATAGTAGACTAGCGTATATTTTCTAGAGTACAAAAAATTCTGGTTAGTCTGAAATTGATTGTGAGAGAGTTAGGACTCTAAAAAATGGATAGATTTGAGAAAGAGCGAATCATGAGGAATCTAGTGCTTATGGAAAAACGTTTGATTCTAGATGATGATTTTCTAGAGCAGTCTATTCAAAGGAAGATATTTTCTCGGGGAATGCTTGTCGATATAATGAAAACTGATTCTCCATCATTAGACTCTTGTATGAAGCTTCTACGTCGTGATTCAAATGCATTTACACAATTTATTGATATATTGATCACGACACGGCAAAATGATATTGTGAATATGCTTTTAAACCGTAGCTTAGAAATTTAGGACTTTTTTTCATGAGAAAGATGGTGCTCAGGGATGATTTACTCCTCTCTCACTATCTCCGACAATTTTTGTTGTTGCTAGCTCAGTTTCATTGTGGCAGTGAGAGTGTCAACACATGAAAAAATGTTCCATACATGTCCCCTATGTATGTAAACACTGAGCAGCTGGTCATCATGTGAGAATTGCACAATGATTGATGAGTATGATGAAAAGTGTAGATTATGCAACCCGTGTAAATTGCAGAGAGGATATGCTGTACAAATTAAAGGTTGTAATTCCTGACTTGAAGAGGTGTGTGACTCTCATCCTAGAGGCCACCTATGCTCCAATTGCCATTATGATAAATGTAATCAGTGGGAGAACACATATCCCGGTATGATTGGAAAGAATCCTAACCGTGATTTTAGTTTATTGCTATGAGATTGGTATCGTCGCGGTTTTAGATTGTTCTGGGAGGAGGAGCCGGGTCAGCGATTCAACTGTTGGAAAAACAAAAGAATAAGGTTTCTACGTCATCGTTGTGAAGACAATAGGTGTTATGATTATAAACCCACTGATTTTTATTTGGCTGTGACGGAATGTGATTCGACACTTGAGGACACTGTGAAATTGCTTCAAATAAGCAAATTGAAACATGTGAATTCTATAGAATGAATGAGAATAGTATCATTGACTATACAAAGAGATATGACAAGAGTGAAGTTACACTCAACTTTAGAAAATGTGACCCTGACATTGCAGTACATCAGGATCAGTACACTGTGAATTCAGATAATCTACCTGCACTAGTTGTTGTCGACAAATACCTATACCTAGTAGAAGATGAAATCTAAATAGTAGAAAAGTCGTTTATCATGTATATGAATTTTTATTAATAAACAATTTCACATACATTTTTAGAACATTTTATTCGTAGGGCACTAAAATCAATATTAAATACGCTTGTAAGTATATTTTCCACTAGAAAGTCATTCAATTAAGGTAAGTCAACGTAGATATCGAGAAACTGTTTGTAGGTGTAGCCACGACATCTGAACATGAAAAAGAGTAGTGCATGAAAGCCACATGTCTTAGTCGTTAAATCCTGTACTCTTCGTTGATTTTAAATAATGGTTTTCCCACTGCTTTCAATAAAGTTGCTGATGTATGGAGTGTAGAATTTATACGATAGGCCAAGAGGATCAAAAAATTCAATATTCTTCGTTGTTTGAAAGATGCATAGCCAATGACCGGTCTTCAAAGTCGATGGACTGCTATTAATAATGATTAGGGTATTGTTAACACTTGGAATTTTTTCAATGAAGTCCGAAGGTATTTAATAGGACTTGTGCTGGGACATGTATGGATCCATACTAAATACATTGATTATTTGGTTTGTGTTCATGGTGCTAGGTCTAGTAGAACACTGCCGTCGGGTGTGATTTCCCAATAGGTTTCAAATTGACTCAGTGATATTAGCGTGATACTCTCAGTCAGAGCATCGGCAAATGTACACTCTAAACGTACATTCCCTGTTCGTACTATGCTCATATCCTGAGTCCCCGACAAGTCCAAAACAATTATTCCATGATTTTTTGAAAACATTGAATCGGTTATTCCATTTTCAAATAGTTGAGAGTCATGATCTAGGGATTGCATGGTCAACTCGTGCAAAGTTCTATAGGATTTTTTGTCAAATGATAGAGTGTACAATGGAATACCATTCACTTTGCACACAATGCTAGATAGACCGAAAAAATTAAAATCATGGGGGGATTCAGTCCAGGATCCAACGGCACTGCCACTCTTCACAATGGCCAAAGCCAATTTTGATGGAATTTCTCCATTGATAAATGATGAATCGCTATAGCTACGAGAACCGGTGGCAATGTGACTTTCATTGGTGATCGTATGGGGGACAAGAAGTTTAATGTTGTTACCATTTGCTTTTAGCTTTTCCACTGCCAATGCAACAGAGCTCATCATCTGTTGTTTTCGGACGTGGAGAATTTCCGATGTGATAATGACATTTGCATCAGGTGCTGCAGGAAGTGTTTTTTCTCAAAATGAAATTCGATGGGGCCAGCTGTAACATTATGTCAATCTTGACATTGGGGGGTAACCATTGGGATATATTGAATATCACATGATTTAATTTTCCAACCAGATGATACTCTTGGGTCACTGCAGTAGTCAACTCACCATCAGTATCAACACCTGATCGATATTCATAGCCGAATGATTGTCCTCTCAACTCCTTGTATGCCTTTGGTGTCATCATCATAAATTGTGTGTAGCTTGCATAGTTTGATAAATTATTGCTAGTGCTCACCAACGTTCCATTAATAAATACATTAATTTGTTTGAATAGATTGTGTAGAATACAGTTCTCGTAGGAGAGACCGTCGGCAGCATTTGGAGTCGTATTATCTGACTTTTTCTTCACCACAACATTTAAATCAATAAATGTTGATGACAAATCAATGAAATAGTCTCCATTGGAAAATATTTGAAAGTGTATATTTTCCGAGAGGGGTTGTTGGGGATGAAATTGTTCATAGTAGCCATACTTGACACTGACATCAACATTTTCAGCATTGAATAGATTCAATGAGAAACTGATTGATGGATATGATTCCTTGTGGGGGAGATAAGTCATCTTAAGAGAAGAAATCCTTATTTGATCTAACAATCTTCTTCTTCTTCTTCTTCTTCTGCTTATTGGTCTTCGTTGTTTTATTCCTCAAAGTCCTTGTTGATGTCCTTCGCTTCCCGCCTGGGTGGAGACTGATGAGGGAATGACGCGCACGCATTCTTTTCAATCCCTCCCCATTTTGTCGAGATTTTAGTTGCTCACCAACGGCTCTTGCTGAAGATCTAATATTTTCCTTAACACTCTCCTTGAAATTCATGCCCGACCCCCAGTCCTGTAGTTTTGAGGCAGCAAAATTTGATGCAGCAGGCACAAGATATTTTCTGGCAAGGGGTAGTGCAGAACGAAATAGCCTAGCAAACCAGCTACCAAGACCATAGCCAGACATTGTGGTACGACCCTTGTAGTAGTCCAATCCATTGCCTATTTGACGTTGACTCAAAGCACCAACATAACAATCGATATCGGGGCAGACAAATGGAATTATTCTATTGTTCATTTTAGGTGATTGTGCTGTCGCCGACAATGGGTCGAAAATGACATGTAATCACTGCTAAACCTTTTGTTATTGCTAGAGGATCACCCAATTCACTTCTTAGTGTTAACTGACAGAGTTCCAAATACGAAGTGTTTACAGGAACATACTGAAGATGCTTTATATTATAGTGATGAACAAGTTCATGAGATGTTTTTCGTTCAAGAACACGTAGGAGGGGGACATTTGAATTACCGACTCTCGACGTTTCCACAAAGGATGCATAGAGAAATATGCAAGAGTCCGAGTCGAAACCAGGTGGATAATCAGCAAAAATAACTTGATCCATCCCGTAAACGGTGCCAGCATTTTTCCCATTGATCATATTCTGTTTAAATCCAAAAATGTCTCTTAGATTATCATTGAGAATAATTATTTCGGTGTCAACAGGTGAGGTAATGTAAATCCTATCGTGTTCCAATGAATAATTAAAATGGAATGTACCATTCCTACGATATGAGATTTTTCTATTGATTGTACGACACAAATCTCTCATATCATCGTATTCAATATATTTCAATTTGGCATGTGGATATTCGCTAGATTTAAGTGCTTCAACCCATTCATAGTCGACAAAGAGTGTCCAATCGAATGGCATAACTTTTATATCATACACACGATCCTTTCTCAGGATGTCATAGGTATTTTTGAGAATACAGTCGACAAGAGCCACTTCATACGCACCGTCAAATTTGATGGCGGGGGAGAGTTTTCGGCAAATGTACACTCTAAACGTACATTCCCTGTTCGTACTATGCTCATATCCTGAGTCCCCGACAAGTCCAAAACAATTATTCCATGATTTTTTGAAAACATTGAATCGGTTATTCCATTTTCAAATAGTTGAGAGTCATGATCTAGGGATTGCATGGTCAACTCGTGCAAAGTTCTATAGGATTTTTTGTCAAATGATAGAGTGTACAATGGAATACCATTCACTTTGCACACAATGCTAGATAGACCGAAAAAATTAAAATCATGGGGGGATTCAGTCCAGGATCCAACGGCACTGCCACTCTTCACAATGACCAAAGCCAATTTTGATGGAATTTCTCCATTGATAAATGATGAATCGCTATAGCTACGAGAACCGGTGGCAATGTGACTTTCATTGGTGATCGTATGGGGGACAAGAAGTTTAATGTTGTTACCATTTGCTCTTAGCTTTTCCACTGCCAATGCAACAGAGCTCATCATCTGTTGTTTTCGGAGGTGGAGAATTTCCGATGTGATAATGACATTTGCATCAGGTGCTGCAGGAAGTGTTTTTCTCAAAATGAAATTCGATGGGGCCAGCTGTAACATTATGTCAATCTTGACATTGGGGGGTAACCATTGGGATATATTGAATATCACATGATTTAATTTTCCAACCAGATGATACTCTTGGGTCACTGCAGTAGTCAACTCACCATCAGTATCAACACCTGATCGATATTCATAGCCGAATGATTGTCCTCTCAACTCCTTGTATGCCTTTGGTGTCATCATCATAAATTGTGTGTAGCTTGCATAGTTTGATAAATTATTGCTAGTGCTCACCAATGTTCCATTAATAAGTACATTAATTTGTTTGAATAGATTGTGTAGAATACAGTTCTCGTAGGAGAGACCGTCGGCAGCATTTGGAGTCGTATTATCTGACTTTTTCTTCACCACAACATTTAAATCAATAAATGTTGATGACAAATCAATGAAATAGTCTCCATTGGAAAATATTTGAAAGTGTATATTTTCCGAGAGGGGTTGTTGGGGATGAAATTGTTCATAGTAGCCATACTTGACACTGACATCAACATTTTCAGCATTGAATAGATTCAATGAGAAACTGATTGATGGATATGATTCCTTGTGGGGGAGATAAGTCATCTTAAGAGAAGAAATCCTTATTTGATCTAACAATCTTCTTCTTCTTCTTCTGCTTATTGGTCTTCGTTGTTTTATTCCTCAAAGTCCTTGTTGATGTCCTTCGCTTCCCGCCTGGGTGGAGACTGATGAGGGAATGACGCGCACGCATTCTTTTCAATCCCTCCCCATTTTGTCGAGATTTTAGTTGCTCACCAACGGCTCTTGCTGAAGATCTAATATTTTCCTTAACAATCTCCTTGAAATTCATGCCCGACCCCCAGTCCTGTAGTGTTGAGGCAGCAAAATTTGATGCAGCAGGCACAAGATATTTTCTGGCAAGGGGTAGTGCAGAACGAAATAGCCTAGCAAACCAGCTACCAAGACCATAGCCAGACATTGTGGTACGACCCTTGTAGTAGTCCAATCCATTGCCTATTTGACGTGGACTCAAAGCACCAACATAACAATCGATATCGGGCAGACAAATGGAATTCTTCTATTGTTCATTTTAGGTGATTGTGCTGTCGCCGACAATGGGTCGAAAATGACATGTAATCACTGCTAACCTTTTGTTATTGCTAGAGGATCACCCAATTCACTTCTTAGTGTTAACTGACAGAGTTCCAAATACGAAGTGTTTACAGGAACATACTGAAGATGCTTTATATTATAGTGATGAACAAGTTCATGAGATGTTTTTCGTTCAAGAACACGTAGGAGGGGGACATTTGAATTACCGACTCTCGACGTTTCCACAAAGGATGCATAGAGAAATATGCAAGAGTCCGAGGCGAAACCAGGTGGATAATCAGCCAAAATAACTTGATCCATCCCATAAACGGTGCCAGCATTTTTCCCATTGATCATATTCTGTTTAAATCCAAAAATGTCTCTCAGATTATCATTGAGAATAATTATTTCGGTGTCAACAGGTGAGGTAATGTAAATCCTATCGTGTTCCAATGAATAATTAAAATGGAATGTACCATTCCTACGATATGAGATTGTTCTATTGATTGTACGACACAAATCTCTCATATCATCGTATTCAATATATTTCAATTTGGCATGTGGATATTCGCTAGATTTAAGTGCTTCAACCCATTCATAGTCGACAAAGAGTGTCCAATCGAATGGCATAACTTTTATATCATACACACGATCCTTTCTCAGGATGTCATAGGTATTTTTGAGAATACAGTCGACAAGAGCCACTTCATACGCACCGTCAAATTTGATGGCGGGGGAGAGTTTTGTCCAAAAATCATTTGTCGTATTCAAGTCGTTGTAGAGAGGATCAGAAACATTGGACATGAAATTTACATAGAAATCATTGGGCATTGTCAATATCTTCAACACCGATCCAAGAATCAAAATCAGAGTTGTATCCTAGCCACCGAACAAGTAACTGTTTCCTACCCCTGCGAGTACGAGTCTTTAATATCTTTTCAATTTGATAGATTTCACTATTATTTTTAACTTTTTGTAGTTCATAGTCATAAAAGCCGTCGAGAATCTCTTCATCTTTGGTATCGCGCAAACGATAAGTTATGGGTTTAGTGTCTAGGATTTTTGCCACTTTAAAAAGTTCGGTGGACCACAAGTAATTCCCCTTTTCAAAAACATTAGTTGTTCTATTAATTCGAACAGTATCACCAACATTGAATTTATTTTTCTTCTTGACAATCGATTCATTAGAATATTGTTTAAGAAAGGTGTCAATTGTATCATGATCAGAATGATGAACTTCCGTTGGCGTAGAGTTGGACATTGATCGATGAGGTCGTTGATTATAGATCAACATTATTTTATCTAAATCATGAATAAAAGCCGGTGTATTTTTCAATGTACAATATATTGAAATTAAAAGTCGAATAGTTCTTATCAATCGTTCGGCCAATGCAGCCTTTATAGGACTGCGAATATGATAGAGCAGTGTACTATATTTCACTAGTACTTTTGCAACATAGGGGTTAACAAATTCACTACCGCGATCCGTTTGAATTTTTTTATATGAATCCTGTTCGAGAATACTTTCAATGGCCTGAGCAACTTCAATGCCTCTCTTTGTTCGCAATGGAATTGCATATGCATAACGACTAAAAACACTGATTGCAAGTAGAATGTACTTGTACGGTGTATTGTGACGTCTTTGAATCTCATCTAGAGTTAGGAGATCTTCTTGCATTATATGCAATGGGAAAAAGGCTTTAGTTTTTCGATATTGATTAGCACGAAGTTTATGATTTCTATGAAGAATGTAACTTGATTCATTTTGTAGATAGTCTTGTACACTTTTAGTGTGAATACCAGTGACCTTGGAAAGAGTGGTGGGGGAACTTAAACTCCCCACCTCACCAATATTTTCATAAACACCTTTCAGAACTTCAACCATTTTGAACGTAAACACGTTGTGTAACGTCCGCTACCCTTTTGTATACTGGCGGTTGGTGGTGGTGGTGGTGGTGACGTTGACTTGATACGTCTTCGCTTTTGTCTAGCTATCAGTGGTGTGCTAGTATTTTCCAAAATTGATTTAAAATCTTCTTCTTCTTCATGTTCATATTTTAATGGTGTTGACAATGATGCATGTTCATTTAATTTTTTTAGAATTTGTCTATTGCTAATAAGACTTTTGGGGAAATTTAATGTATTTAGAAAGTTGTATAGATGAGCGTCAAATGATAATAGTCCTTTACGATTTGTAACCATATCATAGATTAAATCAAGTAGATTATAGCTCTTGCCCTGAATTATAATCCCTTTCCCATTGCTCTCAACTTGAATATGATCTTGACCACTTTCCATGAGATAGGTTAGGAGTCGTTTACTTTGTTCACGATATGAGTGGGGCATTAGATTTCCAATTTGCAATACAATTGAATCTAATTCTTCCTTCTTTAATTGTGTTCCAGCAGAATCCTGAGGAGATGATTCTTTTTTGTGATCAATAGCAGCAGCAGTGGCCTTCGACCGATAGGGCTTATGTTTGTCCACTCGGCGAAGTGCATCTTGAAGTAAAAGCAGTTTTTTATCATCCTCAATATTCTCGTTGTCAAGGAATTTACTCAGATTGTTCTCAAAGTGTTCCACGGGTGAGAGAGCGAGTTCTATTGGAGTCAATTTATAGGTTTTGCCATCTAGAGAAAACTGTTTACAAGTCCTGCAATTATCGGCAGTAAAAGTGTGAAAAAGCTACCGCCCGCCTGAAGAAGTCGTTTCTTTTTAAAATTCTTTCCTTTGTTTTTAGAGGCCAATGTACGTACAATGGAACGATGTTGCTTTGCCCGTTGCTTAACTACTTCTGGCAGTTGAACATTACCCTCGGTCAAATTTAAACAAAGTTCAGATATTAGATTAATGAAATCATTGTCAATACCATGTTTGAGTATGGCTTTCCTAAGCGAGGGTTTTGAAGTGCTTAGAACTGAAAACAGATGCCTATTTTCATGTAGTTTCTTCAGTGTCATGATAGCAACTAATAGGTCTTTTTAGTGTTCACGGGGAGATATACGTAATTTCATTGTCGAAAATATCTGTGACTACACGCAGATCCTCGGGTGTATTTTGATTAAGATCTAATAGGATATAGCCGTAGGGTTTATTAGTTGCCTGATTGTATGCTGAGAGCAGAAATTTAGGGGCGCCTGGATAGATTTGTTTATTGAGGGTTATTAGCGAACTGGAATCTCGAACAACTCTGTAGATGATACAGTAGGTGCAGTTCAATGCAAGTGTTTGCATACATTTGTTCTGATGAAAGAGATTGTGTAGAACCAGAGTAACGGAAATCTGTTCATGATGACAGCGAACAGTGAACAGTTGTAGCATTTCCTGGGACCATTGTTCAATAGATTCAGCCAGATCGTCAATGATCAGCCAAGAGTTTGGTTCAATAATGCTGAAAACATCAAGTCCCTGTATGAATTGTATCTGCACCAATCCCGTCGTGGCAATTGCTTTTATTTTATCGTATGACTCCTGCCAAATACTGTAAAAATAGTAGATTTTTTCGGCTTTTCCACAAACATTTTATCGCAATTTTTAATTATTTTAGTTAAGAGTGTTGTTTTGCCTGACATTGAGGGCCCACACAGAAACGATCTGAATGGTGTTTTAAATTGACACATGTTCCCTTTAACAGTTCACCTAGACAACTAACTGTAGACTATAGCTGTCTAATGACTAAATAATTTCCCTACTACTACTACTACGTTCAAGAATAATAAGAAGAAGAAGACGAATAAAGAATCATATTTTCTTTTATTACATGCATAAAAAAGTAACAATACTTAAAAAAAATACTACATTGAAAAAAAGCACATTAAACATGAAAAAAAATACACTTTTTTTAAAATTTATTTATAATAAAAAATACAACATTTACATAGGCACAGAGAGAAAAAAAAACACTTAAATAAATACACTTTTTTTGTTTATTTATTTATAGAAAAAATACAACATTTATTAGAATAAAGCACTTAAAATTATATCACTTTTTAATTTCAATGAAACATGTATATTTACAAAAGCATAAAAAAAATCTGCTCTAAGTAAAAAAAAAGATAACTTTGGTAGTGGCTGGCGGTGCGCCCCCCGCTGGCGGCCGCCCCCCACCCGGGCCGCGAGCCCCCCCCCCCCCCAAAGGCCGCAAGCCCCCCCCCCCAAGGTTTTGGGAAAAAATTTATTGGACTTTATTCAAACCGAGACTTTCCTATTGATAACACATTCGGCCCGGTCTGAAGTTAAATAGTGCCCAAGGGGGAGGGTATTCACACCGTCTTGACAAACATAGACCTTGTCGGAGATGGTACTCATGGCAATTTTTTCTACATTTACAGTAAAGTTCCTGTAGTTGAGGGAACGAATTGCCAGCAATTTGGCTCGTGGAATTGTATTTTGAACAATACAATTCCTATATATGTCCATATTGAAATTCTTATCCACATAGCGCGTGGGTACTCCTTTGCAACGTTTCTTGATTTCCTCGTCGTGTGTCTGTATAAAGTACACCTTCGGACTTACAAACACACCACTGGAAATCATGTCGCTTCCCGTTTCTGATTTAAAAATAAAAGCTGATTTGGCACCTGACGTTTCACTAGCTCTGGGTAAAGCCCACTCCAATTGGCGTAGTCCATCCGTGAGCTGATAATTTCACCGCGCGCCAAATCATCAATTAGATTTGGGTTTTTTACTTTTAACAGTAGAGAATCTGTGTCCCCGTAGCAGACCTCTACTTGCCCCTTTTCCGGCCACTGTACCCTAGCCACATTGTAGTAGAATTCCAACATGAGCTTTTTAGAGATCTCCAAGATCGCACTGCCTGCAGCAATATTTTTATTTAATACAATGCTTCTTTTTTTTCTATTCAATAGTACCATGTCCGGGCCAATGATTGTGAAGGAAGTGTAATTTGGATCGGCAATAATTCGAGCACATTGTTTGGGATCGGTCACGACGTCACAACGATTCCTATTGCGAACACTCTCACACATTTTACCGAAAGCCGAATTCAAAATGAGCTTATAAATTTCTTTTTCGGCTTTTCGTTTGTGCTTCAGAACTTTTCTTGACAAAAGTGTCAATAAACGTTTTTAGATAGGGTTTTTGGCTAAACTGGAGCGCTCTGTGAACCTTTGTGACGTTGAAACCGTTGTTGCACATCCATTTTAAAGCCACATGATGTACAACAATATTTTTTTTCGGCAGAAGGTCAGCAATAAGTTTTTGTTTTGAAGGTGACCAATGCAATCCATCTACCTCGACTAAAACGCCTATTGCGAGGGCTTAAAGAGTCCCTAGTCACAGGTCTATTGATGCACGGGAAAACAAAATCCTTTACTGAATCGTGAAGCTCAACTGGTATCTCCCCATCAATTTCAAAAAACCATCCAACCGGTCCATTCTCCTCAACACTGTCAATGTTGGGAAAATGGGGAGCTTGAGGGTCATTGAGCCATTTATAGTCACCGCAAGGTATCGCATAATTGGACATGGCCGAGGGGTAGAGAGAATTCATATCAAGGAAAACTGCATCCGATTTTGTCCCCGTCTTCTCTCCAGTTGGATCAGTTTCCAAGATACGATCCCCGTGAAAAACAAATCCACTCCTCATTGACCTTTCGATGAACAGGTGCTGATCAATGTCTGTGATTAACCCAATTTTTCCCCCGCTAATTCTTAGGATGAGGTCCATCACCAGATGAGGAGATGAAAAATAATAGTCCAAATCAAGATTAAATTCCCCATAGACTTTGTCCGTATTTTTACACATAATGTCTAACAAAGTTAACACATCACTCGACAAATGCAGCTTGCAGTAGTCAAACCCATTTTTACGCCCTCCCTCTGCCCACACTTTTTTAGCAAAACTGTATTCATCGGGGGTGCACCTACGATCGTTTAGACTGTCGTAAAACGATTCAATCGAAGGAATAGTTTCCTCGGCGAATCTCGACATGGAACAATAATAAACATAAGGATATATGCCCTTGACCGTCAACAAATCATATAAATCATTTGGAAATTGTTGCTTGAGAAGGGGGAAAGCGTTGCAACCGTCATCGTTTTTCTGCACTTGAATTAATTCGCTCAATGATTTGGGGAAAAAACTGTAGGAATCTAAAAAGCGAATTTTATTCGTGTACTAAATTTCGTCTTCAACAAATTTCCACATAAATTCCAAAACAAGCAACTTTTCCGATGATTTAGGAATGATTTTGTAGGAAAAGATGTCTATCACCCATGCATCATCCACTGTTCCATTTCTTTGAAGATGTGTCATTGCTGGTAGCACATACTTCAGATCGCAGTTAGAGTTACGTATAAAAACCGGAAGAAAGAGTTGCTGTTTAATTTTTAAATTACATGAATTGTGAGCCCACCGCTGAAAGTTACTTTTTCCCGTTGAATTGGGATCAATAAGGTGATTATGATCCTGGACCGCGTCTTTTGGGGCAAGAGCACTCCTACAAACCCAACAAATTGTCCCCTTTTCTAGTGCTAGTTGCTCCTTATCTGATAATATCATTGGGTAGTTGGTGTGACGCAATCGTGAAATTGCGCTGTTTGCTGTTTTTATTAAAGATACCAATAACTTTTCCATGCTACCCTCCTCATCCATAGCAAAAAAAACTCTTCCAATTGCATTTTATTATTGGAATCGCGACGGGCATGCGCATAGGAACACGCAACTAGTTTGTGTTCCTTGACTATATTTGGCCTTGATGGGTCTGATACCTCCACCAGTCTTGATTCACAATCCAAACATACTTTATCAGCTTGTAGTAGGGTATTTTGGAAATTTTTAAATTGTAAAGTATCTTTGCCTTCTGCCGGCATTTCTATTCGTTGATTCCCATGAATTTTGCAATGCCTCATGTGATCCGAGAATGTTCGCTCAGATCTAAATGAAGAAAGGCACATGGGGCAATAGAGACATTCTCCTTTCTTCGTGCCTTGGGATAGGAGTCGACTTATTGCCGTAACGGGGAAAAAATGACCATAGGAATTTACATCTTTGGGGGGTTCGTAAATAACCCAAACCCAATTTTTAACATTATCCACAATCGGTGTCCTAACTGAATACAAAACCCCTTTTTTATTTGGTTTCTTTCCCCCATTTACA